>JAQIXX010003596.1:0-19012 GCA_034700605.1 Willowsia nigromaculata | reverse complement strand
TTCACTTTCATTTTCCACTGACTGGAAACATAATTCATTCATTCTCAGGTGTCAAGGCATGTACAGACCTATGAAACGAGGACATGGACTTTCCGATTACCAAGCTTCTATACTCATCTCTATCATTTGGATGATTGCTTTGATCCTAATATTTCAGTGGCTAATAGTATTCCAAGTAATACCTTCTCATAACTCATCTGCTGGGCCATTTTGTGTAGAAATATGGTCAACTGCGCAGAAAGAAAAGTACTACTATTTATTCATCATTCTCAGCTTCGGATTTGGAGTCCCAATGGTTATCATACTAATCACGAACCTATTCATTTGGAGAAAAGTTGCTCGACGAAAACTGCCCCAACACTCAGCTTGCGACTCTTCAATAAAACAAATGCACAGAAAAACAAGGACAGAAGTTCGTCGAATGTTGGCACTCGTGACTTTGACGTTTCTCCTGTGTTGGCTACCTCTCTATTTGATTGTGACGAGGGTGAAAGTGTTTTCTCATGTCCCAATATATAGTTGGGAAACGAGTGTGTTGAACGTGATGCTACCATTAGCTCAACTGTTAGGATCTATAAATAGTGCAGCTAACCCAATCATCTACGCATTGGTGAACACCAAATTCCGGAAATTTTTTTTAGCAATTTTGTGCCGTAGAAAGAATAATTTCGACAGACAATCTTTGTATTGCAGAACGATAGAACTCAATCGAAGAAATGCAATTTCCGTGAGAACAGGGAGTGAAAATATGTGCGGGACAAGTACTCAGTCTTCGTCGCTTTATACATCTTTAAAGGGATATTGTCATTCCAGAAATTTCTTGGTATCTGCAAATCGCAGTAGTGAAAATAACAGCAGACAAATTAACGCTAAAGAACTTAAAAGGAAGTGATTTTTGTTGTGGATAGTGAGCTTCACGTGAAAATGTTCAAAGGTGTGACAAGCCGGCGCATTGCATTTTTGTAAAGCAAGTACAAGGCTAACAGTTGCGGTATGATGGAATCCTGACTGAATCTGACTGATATGAAATCACCCGATTTAATATTACTCTTAAGTAAATTATTGACCATTCAATAAATAAGTATTTAATGTTCCAAATGAATGTAAGAATTGTGATTTGTATGAAATAAAAGCTTTTGCAATGTTTAACGTTATAAGTACTGCAGATTTTTTATTCTAAACGTTTTGCTTTATTTTTTTAAACGAAGGGTCATTTTTACATTTCTCAAAAATTTGCTACCTAACTGTTAACCATATATTTTCCTTTATCAAGGAACGGGCAAGCATGTATATGTGCATATGTCGGCAACATAAATGATAATTTACAGAAAAATGATGGACGAAGTTAGTTTGGGAATGTTCATTGTGAATATGGCCTTACCAGGAAAATAAAGCCAGCTTCTAAATTCTTAAAAAGGTACACAAGGAAGACGTAGTTTCTGACAGAATGGAAGAATGCTGTTGAACATTTAGGAAGATTTCCCAACTGACAGATTATCATAAGGATATATCGTCGTGGAAAGAAGTCGCTTCGCTTTATAGGTGAAGTACGATGACGTTCTCAAGCATGTTATTTATGTACCAGTACATTTGAAGTAAATAGGGTAAATCCCCGGAAGGGTTTCATTTCTTTCTTAAGACGATGGGATGATTTGTTTAATGTAGGGCATTTTCTAAATAATACACCTCTATTGTTCTTTATTTGTAAAACACTGGAGAACACGAGTGTTTTGGAGGCATACAAAAATTTAGCATTTTCAAAAAATCTAGTTTGCAGTAAAAACATACAGGTACTTAAAAGTTGGGTAATATTTATCTCATATTCATGAAAAGATGTTCCGTATTCACTAGTGTACATGATTATCTTTGAATCAGAATTAATTACGAAGAAAGCTATGCAACATAATAAGGATGTTTATGGTACTACATTAATCCTCTATGTGATTTAATGGGAACTGTTAATTTCCGAAAATCAGCTTCTTCAGACATTTATAGTACATAGAATAATTAGTTTATGTATCCTATTTTCCCTTGATTACACGTGCTGCTCTTAACCTTGGACGAGGATGAGTTGCATACATGTTAGTGTCATATTGGTGTTACGAACCTCGCTTCACGAAATTTTGCTTCCAGGTGAAGAAAATTTTTGTTAAGACAAATGTAAATTGATTTCAAAATCACAAGTCCAATCTACTTTATTCTGTGTTCTGTATAGCTTTCATGTAAATCCTTTCATTTTATGCTTGATGTAAGAAAGAAACGCCCTGCAAACAAATATCGAAATAAAAAGTAATTATTTTGTTTACATATATTAAAAATGCACATTATTTACAAAATTTAAGAATAATTTTTTGCCCTTGCTGCCCTTGTCCTTGTAGTTTGAGGCATATAAATTTGTTGATTTCATTTTGAGTTATTTGTTATCATATTGATGTTAGCGTAAACTACAAAAAAGTCCATATGATCACAAAGTAACGTTCACTTTGTAAAATGTAAATATAAATACCTAGGCAATATAAAAGTTCGAGGGAGTATACTTCCCTGAGAGCATTGCTGTTTAAATTAGATTCGCAGCATAAATTAGTGATCTTTATACGTATGTTGGTCATAAGATGTAAATCAAATCGCGATGTTGGTCTTTGGAAGTTGTATGGACGACCTTACAAAAATATGTTTTAAACATTCAGACAAATAGTAGGAATGTCATGGTGAAAGTGAGTCCTGGTTCAAATAAAGTTTGGCAAAGTAGTAAGTTTTATTTCCGCGCTAAAATATTTACAAATCCTTTTTATTGTAAATTTTGAGTTTTCTGAAAATACTTTTGTATTGAAATGTGGGCAGCACTGATGAATATATCTCGTCAGGCCAAAACAAGTAAATGAGGATCTCTGTTTTCTATTCTGAATTCTTAATCAGTGAAAAAGGGGAAAAAAACTTACGACGCACTACTCCAAAAACAATAAAATTTTAACATCAGCATCACTAGATCCAGTTAAAAAGCATCATGATTGAATCATATTCGGGAAGGCTAATTTGTGTGAAAATGCGTCTACATAAAGTCCCGACATGGCTACTGGGCAGTATAAACAAGCTATTCAGTTAGTTATCTAGTTCAAGAGTTAAATTTATTATAAATAACATTGCCAAACTGCTATGTTTTAGCATGGAATTTTAAAGATACCAAATTCTCTAATAAAGTGTACTATACCAGCTGTGTTTGGACAAAATTTAGATTTGAAGTTTACAAAGCCTCTAATACTTAGCTTTGACTGATCTTTCCATTGAGATTAAATATGCAAAAGATTGTGTGTACGAGCACAACTAACAGGTTTCTGCCGTGAAAACATATTTGCACGTGATGATGTTTTGTAAGCATTTTTTCGTTGATATGAATCCAACCAGTAGTTGAATAAACCATGTCTATGTCCCAACTAAATACCATACCACAAGCATAAGAGCTATTAAAGTAACATTTGAAAGTATTCCATAGACAAACGAATAAGTTGAGCATCTACTCATTTTAAATATGTTATTTATCCCAAATTAAGAATTAACATAGAGAAGCAGTAAATTTACATGTAATTATTAGCATCATCATTCTATTCTTTTTTTGGGATCAGAAATACATCATAAAATACATTTAATGTCACAATTGAATCATAATTAATTTTGGTTTAAAAATAAATTTTTAAAATTATCTGCGAGGTAGTGTTGCGTATCATTTACTCTGTAAATTGTAAACTTGTATAAATCATGTACAGTAAAAAATGTGCACTAACTAAGATCACAACAAGACAAAAATGTTAAATGCGCATAACAGGAACGAAATCAGTAGGACGCCTGTTGGCTTTACCCACCAATTGAACAACTAGTTTATCTGATCATAACAGAACTAATTTGATCACATCCAAATGTGCTCAAAGAATTGCGCTCCACGCTTCAAATTCTATGGGTTAATTTGGGAATGGATCTTCTCACAAATATCATATAAAAAATCAGCCTAAATTATTCTTTGTAAACCCTTGCCTACTACAACTTAAATTTTGTTGTCAATCTGCAATAATTCTGGCAGTTGATATAATTTTGGCAAAACTCTCAATTTTTGGGGAAAGTCCATGACAGCTTAGCTCGATAACAAATTTCATGACTCCTACTAAAGATTCATGGGAGCATTCTTATGGGAGAAAGTTCTTAATATTCTGTTAAGAGGAAGTTACGCACGTCCTATAATAAGGTTTTCAGCTTTTATATTGAAATCATGAGGTTTTCGCCGTTTGATTTTTAGTATATAGCTTGTCGT
This sequence comes from Willowsia nigromaculata, assembly GCA_034700605.1. NCBI lineage: Eukaryota > Metazoa > Arthropoda > Collembola > Entomobryomorpha > Entomobryidae > Willowsia > Willowsia nigromaculata. The sequence continues at coordinate 14,712 of JAQIXX010003596.1, read as the reverse complement.
TTTTTAGGTTCATCAAGCCCTACTAATGAAACAGATCCTATTCATAACTATGAGCAGGAGAGATAATATAAAACCGACACTAAACTGATCAGTAATTCCCACAAACAGAAACTTCTGTCACTACCATTCTTGCTTGAAATTTTGTGTAACTACAGAAAACGCTCTTTTTAGAGATTTGTTTTAACAATACAGATTCAAGCAATGATGTCAAACTAAAATTAATGATGTGGGGGCTCTCAAAAACAATTTTTGCTATAGCTATAAATTATTGCAAAAGAAGATGAATTTTACGCACGTACTCAAAAATAATATACGGATATTAAAATACAGAATTTGTTTTCATGATTCTGAAACATGCTGGGAATCATATCTATTTATAATCTAAGGAAGTCTTTAAATTTTCTTTTCTTTTGCATCCATGATTTTTGATGCGTAAATGCCACAGATTGACTATAACTTTTAGAGTGTTTTTGTTTCCTGGTACATGTCACACCAAATAAACTGAGGATTATGGGATTCACTCTCAATAATGACAAACAAAATTGTGTGACATGTGTTAAATTCAACCTAAGTGTTTTATGCTATGTAGCAAGTCGCTTTGATTTATTACGTGACTTGAGTAACACTCAAGAACGAAAGTAACTGTGGGTAAATGGAACACCGTTTCCTCTTGGCTTCTTAAAGGAGGCATTATAGGCTCATTGGATGAATTTGGGTCTTAGTATGTTGTGTCATGAATGATCTTAGCCTCCTTGGAGTTTTACAACAAAGGTTTGTAAACTGTTAAAAAAGTGATGAATCTGTGGTTTTAACATGGTAAAAACCTTTTGTCTTTTTTAGTTCACCACATTGGAAGCCTGCTGTAATATGATTTCTGGTAGAAATATGTTTATGGGTATTAATTTATTATGTTCCAAAAAATCGCATGGGTCGGCACTTTCGGTAGATTCGCCAAGCCTCTGCGATAATATATTTCCCATTTGCAATCCTTCAACATTTTAAAAAAGAAACTCTCGCCATAAGCATGGTTTCACGAATTTCATTATCAAGGACAGAAAAAACAAACTCATCAATGTGACCTTGAATTTGGGTTTTAGATTTTTACGTGCCTGCAAATGAGGCTTACTTTACGGTTTTTCTCTACTTACGTTCTTGTGTTTAAATAAAATTTATCAGCCATGCGCCACGCACCCACGTACCTACAATAAAGCAATAAAACTACTAAATTATTACTATTAAGAATCTTATTCTTTGAACCTATTTGCTCGTAGACCTGTGCATTACATCGTTTGACGCAAATTGCTATTTTTATCAACGTCTTTGAAGTTGTGCTATTCTTATCATTTTATGATTCTGTGAAATTTATTACATAAACTATTCTCTACGCGGACAATCCCGAGGAAAATTTCCCTGGTTTTGTTGAACATATTTCAATCGGATGCATTTAGTTTTAAATAAAACTTACCCGGCATGTTTGATCTTTCCGCATATGAAAATTCTTGCAATTATCAGAGGAGAAGGAAATGATCAACCTCAAAAATGCGTGGTGAAGCCTACCCTGCTTCAAAGCGATATCGCTTGTCAAGGCAATTAATCCATGGTGAGACATGAAAAGCCGGTGGTGAACGGGAGGAGAGCAATGGAACATGATTATATCTAATTATCGATCCTTGAATCCTTTTGAGCGCTACTTCCTTGCGTCCTCAGGAAGAATTTCCAATATCTTTTAATTTAAGATTTTATATATAATTTATAATGAAGGCCACAAAAATATAAACTAAAGTTACCTTGCTACTGAACCACATCAGGATTATTCTTATGCTGTACTATATGTGGTATCTATATGTCAAATGATAACATGATTGTATTATAAGTATCTGAGTTCATATCATTTAATTTGTTGATGGAAAGCAGTCTGCGTACATTTTATTTCAGAGCTTGAAGAATATAAACACAAGTCAGAAGACTGTTTCATAACTTACTCGTAATTTCATTGTTTTCAATTGCTTTGTGATGGATGGGTTAATGAATAAACGTTCACCTAAAATCGATACAAATACTAACAAATACTGCACGAAAAAGCGATAATTCTTTGAGAACTCAACGTTTGTATTTCGGATTTTTTGCTTATTGACATTTGAAAAGAGTACTAACTTTTGGGATATAGGTTTAAGGTATATGCATTAGAGAAAAGCTTCAGCGTGGCATAATTTACCAATGCAAGTGTTTTTACCCGGCATGTTGAACTAAATTTAAGCGTAACGTTAGTAATTACTTTTTGGTCTCTCTTTTTAATGTCAGCTGGTAAAAGTTATGTAAACAGATCCCCACACAAGGTAATTTCTTTTGTGTAAAATCATACGGGTGAACATTTAAACAATACATGGTAAAAGACCGTCGCACGTATCCCGGTATTTGCAGCATTTAAGCCGTTTTGTTTGCAAATACATCTCACGTAAAGCGATCATTCAAATCATCAAAAAATACATGTTTATTTCTAATTACTACGTTTTTACAATGTCCCCAAAGGACGGCAAAATGATAATCATTTAGAAACATTGTTACCCCATCTGGGACTATAAAATAAGGGATTTAACAACTTTTTAGATTGCCATGTCAGTACTTTGTATATGTATTACGTAATGCATAACATTGTCTAAAGAGTTAAGCTCTTCTCATTAAACCAACTTATAAAATATAAAAAGTAAAGCTGTAAGATATCTTTCGGAGAAACTAACTATTTAATTTATACAGCGATTGCGTTTGTACATCCTCAAAATCCTCTGACGATATCATGTTTCATTTCCGAGAGTGTATTGTGACCAAATCTTTTCAGTCATTATATTAACAAAATATATATGAAACATCATCATGAGCTTTTTTTGTCTCAAAATTTAAAAACCTGACATTTTTATATCGCAAGCAAGGAAAACGTGAATGCACCATATTTTAACGGTAAAAAATGACATGGAAACCTGTTAGTGACAGGCTATTGTGAATTTAGAATTATTGAAAGGAAATTTTGACCAGCTTCCACTTTAAAAATCCAAAGAAGCACACTTATAGGAAAAACGCCTTCGGATCGTAAAATAAAAAAAGCTAAAGCTTCATCGAGAAAACCAGCTAGCTGAAAGAACTTTTGCATGGATTCTATTAAATTGAAATTTTTTAAAGTAACTATTAACTTTCCATGAGGTCTAAATGTCGAACATTTGTTGGAAAAAGTTTTTAATTTACGTGGCAAAATTGTTCTTGGTAGAAACTTTAGAAGCGCCATGTAGACTGCGAAAATGTATACATTGTGACAGTTGCACTAATAGTAAGTTTATAAAACCAAGAAATGATCTAAACTCAAGTTATCTTTCACACTTTTGTTTAGTTCATAAAGTTTTTATTGTAGATTGTTGTGAGGTAACTTTACTAAAATAAACTGTTTAATGTCTAGCTGGCTGATTATCATGTAGCCTCGTTTCAACAGGTCGTCCATTGCAAATGCTTGAATGGACAAATAAAGTAACAGAATACATTTCATTCATCGTGTCGTGAGGTTGACAACATGTGGCAGGAATATTTTAAGATAATTGAATTGTTTTGTTTTTAAAACAAATTTTTCGCAGACTGAGAATGTAAAGTTGATTTTTAATGAAGTATGATGCCTGATGTTTGCTTTCTTAACTTTCTTTTCCTTAATGAATTCTAAATCAATTCATCTTTGGTTTTTTGCCTCAGCTGAGACCGGATCTATTGCGGATATGCAAAAGGATAAATATGAACAAACCCGTAACCTTTTTTATACATTTTTTATAGATGTTAAAATTTACATGAATAAAAAATAAAGAAACTTTCTTTTATGAAAAAGGTTTCTGCCACCTTATTTATCCTTGTGTCGGCTTCTACGTTACCGTTTCCGCTGTTTCTGAATCTATACCTGTCTAACGTATTACTGTAAAATATCGTGAGTGCATTTTTGTCCGCGCTAGAAATGTCTAGATAATTAAAATACAAGTTATTAGATCTATCAATAAGGATATGATTATTTATTATTATAGGAAACAAAATGTATAAGTCATGTCAGAAACTTACTGTCTTGTCTCTAAACTATACAATATATGGCCTTAAAAAATTAATTGATGGAGTTTGTAACGTTTTTTAGAATCTTAGTAGGAAAAGTTGAATGACCAACGACAGCAAAATTAGGTGTTTTGTTCTGTCATTTAGTATTGCAGAAGCAACTTACGTAGGTAAATCGTTTAAAACCTGTTTCTGGCATATGAGCGACTCCGTATTAATTTGATTCAAAATGAGTTCAAAGCTTTCCTTTAATATAGGACCAAGTCCCATCCAATTAATTACTTAGCTAAGCATTTAAAACATAGTTGGGTAATACCTTGATTATTTAGACACACTAAACTCATCATCATGGCACAGAATATTGTTCTAATTTGATTCCGTCCAAACCCTATAGTTTTACACATGCTTTAATATTAATATAGAAGACTAATTGGTGCATTCTTACCCACTCAAATAATCTTTACTTGGAAACTTTTGGAATGTAATAAAATTGGGGTAGAGCTATGCTTTGATACAATATTGTAATACGCAATACAAATTCAGGCAAATGCCAGTGAAAAGGACAAGGTTGAAATTTTGTGTAGGAGGGAGACAATAATTAATGCTAATTGAAAATTAAAGTAAAGATACATGGTAGCAGAGTTATGAAAACTGAATATTATGTTGAAGAAGTATCGTACGCATTGAGATTTGCTTTTGCTGTACCCAAATTTACGAGAACTTATCAAGGTGTTTCAGTCAAATACTCTTTAAACTTTACGCCATAGGCCGCTAATAAACGCGTATACCCTATGAGAGTTTGGATAGTAAGAAAGGCTAGAGACAACTTTACATGACATTTTTCGTTATAGTAGACAAAAAATCGATTCCCCAAAACCAACAGTGTAAAAAGTCTCTTATAAAAATATCAATGTACGTTAACGTGTACAAGAATTGTAAGAGACAAAATCTCTGCTTCCCTCGAGTCCATTTTGTTCCACAATATACCGTAAAATCCCAAATAGACGCCCTGTCCTGATTACGCGCCCCTTCCCTATAGACGCCCCGGCGTCTACTAACTAAAAAGTGTACGGAGCACTTTAAGCGCCCCCCTCTAATACGCGCCTCCTCTCCTAGTAGACGGCCCATCTAAATTTGTTTTTCTAAAACTACCGTATATACAACAGTGCATATCTGTGCATGTAAATGAATATACAATACGTTATTTGATCGTGTTTGCCTTAGACGTGTTTTCAACAAACTGTGTATATAATGTTGCATACACATCATAGTTTTTATCACATACGTATGCATTCCGACGAAGATATTTTTTTAAACTTATGCCCAAAAAGTCTTAAATGTAAATAGACGCCTCCCTCTATCACGCGCCCCGTCTCAATAGACGCCCCGGCGTCTATGATCTAAAAAATCGGCGGAGTAAATAGACGCTGGGGCGTCTATTTGGGATTTTACGGTATCTCAATTGAAACTCTTCGTTTGTTAATATAAAAATATGAAATCTTTTAAAATTTTATGTCTCAACATAATCTGTCTCAAGATCAGTATTAGCAAAGCTAACGATTAGCGGTTTCTTTTCAGCATTGTTGATAGCTGCTTTATCGAGTGATTTACTTGACTATTTAACTTCTTGAATTAGTTGACCAACATAAATATGTTTCTTGCCAACTACTTTAAATACACCTTCTACTCAAATATATGTTTTGTTGAGAGACTGGGTAAATATATGAATATAAGTATAACTTTCATGTAGACATCAGCTCAGCTATTTAGTATGACACACATTATGAATACCAGTGACTGGTATTCATAATGGTAATTCACAAGTTGTATTTGTGACTCAATATTTGCAGATTATCTTGTACAAAAACTAGTTAAATACTAATACGAATTATAGGGTGATATATTCTGATCCTTTGATAAATCTGCTCAATACACTCAGAGTGTACATCTAAACCTGTACTCTCAGAGTCAACTAGTTTACTCACATTGCAATTAGTTGTGACGTCATAAATTGGGTGCTGATGGCTGCCTCCGTCAATTTAGAAAATATCTCGTAAAAAAGAATATTGATGTGGGGAAACAATTGATGGTTAGTTGTTCTAAAAAATTTCAGTTGGCTACATCTCAGTAGTAATGTTCATGCAGCAAATAAGACACATAATATCTATAGAAAATCCAACAAAATCATTCTATCGTATCACAATTCCCGTCATCGTGATATCCATTTAAGCTCCAGTTTTGCCTACTACTTCGACTTGTTGTCATCTAAACTGTCATTTTGGTATTAATATTTCAATAGCGACTAACACTTACAAGCTCATAGACTCTGAAATTAAGAAAAACAGCTCATTCATATTATAATTCCTGAAGTGGGCTAACCAGCATTTGTGTTTGCATTGCCAAATAAAATAACTCAATGTCAGATTGATTCATAGATTGTTAGTTTCCTGGATAAAATTTCCCCAAAATGTTTCATACTTACAACAAATAAAAAATTTTTTTCTCTTGCCTAAAATAGCTCGTCCCGTATAACCTTTCATTATTCTGTTATCTTGTGATTGTGTCATTATTATTGTCTTTAAAAGTATCAACAAAAATGCTGGTAAATCCTGAATATCCGTCTACTCAAAAAATAAATGGACAATTTGTTATACATCAGAAACTCACCACTTCTCATCTGCGGGATTAATAGCTTTAACCTTAAACCAATCGGATAACACCATTAATTTGTTTTTGAACGTTGTGTTCTCTAGCTTTCCAGACAATGTCTTAAAAACTGAATAATTTTTAATTCATTAAAAAACAAAAATTTCTTGCTACCAAATTTTTCCACTTTAAGTGTCGCTCAAAAGTGTACTTCAAATCCCCTTCTTTTCCTTCTTTCCAGTCTGAGGGCCAATTTTATCAAAAGAAAAGAACTAGTCATTCTAAAACCCTTACATTTTTCCCGATTTTTTCTCAATATTCCACTTCGAAAAATATCTCAATCCTTATCCCTCCCCCATTTTTTAACTGCACTCCACTCCAGCATCAATCATTTTCAGGATAAATAATTGCATCAAAAATCTCTTTCTTTCTCTTCATCTGACACTTAAGATCCTAGAAAATCTTTTTTTCTTTTTATCTTCATTCTCCCAAAATTCTCAACCTTCCAATCTTTTTTTTATATCCTCATTTATAGCAACGCAGATCAGGTCACATCAATCAAGGTCATATATTATAATCAGACAGAGAGCAGGCAAGTTGTTCGGCTGTACAGAGCATCAATTCTGTTTCAGTTTAACCAGCACTATTCACACGTTCATTACCGTGTGCTGCTCGAACAAAAATAAAAAGTATGGCATTCATATGGAAAGTAATATGAGTTGGTAAGATCTGTTTGAGATGCTTTGGAAGTCGATGACCACCCCATGCATTGGACTCCTGAGCGGGCTCGGTTGAGACCAATGGTGGTGTCCTGGAGTGGACTCCTTCTGTTAGTATTTACTTTCAGTTCTCTATTATAAGTTTGTAGTTTCCGATATTTTCTATTTAATAGCTTATCTTAATTTGCCTACTTTACGTGTATCAAAGGAGAGATTGCAAAAACCTTCAAATGTGGTTACACGGCTGGGGTTATTGGAAAATTATTCAAATAGCTTCCATCATATATTACATACATACATACATACAACATGGTTTCTGAGATGGCTTGAAAATTTGCTATAGAAGAAGCAATGTCATGAGGAAGCACGTGATATCAGTAAAGTCATCGGTGGGTGTTGATTACCAGAAAATTCCGGAAGTCGGGAGCGAGTTCCATTTTGGTGGTATGCGTTAGTACCATCCAATTTTGAAAATGTAGTACCACCACTGACGGCGGCGAAAATGTTGTCTGGAGCTGCAATAGGATACTAGGTAACGTTGAGTTGTTGACTTGAATTTTCCAGATATCCTGACTTTGCCATTCGGTTTGGCAACAACGACGAGACGAGATGCCCATTCGATGTAGTCGACTTTGCTAGTCTAACCACATTTCTCAATTTCTTCAGGTTCGCGATCGACCTTGCACCGGACGTCATATGCTAAGGGTCGAGTTTTGAGGAACTTTGGTGTGGCGTCTTCCTTGAGCAGGATCCTTGCCTGGAAGTTTTTGATCTTAAATGAACCCATGTAATATCATAATCTACGTTACAGTTAAAAATAAAATTATTGAACCTTGTTCATTGATAGTCACTTCTAACACTAATATGATTAGAAGCATGACACGATGAGATTTTTCCCTCGTTTTCTTCTTGCGCAGTCCAATTTGTTACCAATGCTCCGTTAAATTCATCAATGCTGTTAGGGTTTCACTGCCGATTTGACTGGGATTGCATCACACATTTGACAAATGAAACTTTTGATGGCTGTGTCTTTAATTTTTGATTACAAATAGGCTAATTGCTTTCGTAATAGTGATGGGTTATCGGTGAACTCATCAACTACGTCAGGGATACGTGATAACGCGGTGCATCCATCAATTGGTAACGGTCTAAAGTGACCGTTACCAATATTTTGACTTCCATTCTTCGTATTAGTTCCTGATCGCATTTGTATCAACCGGTGGGTCTAGCTTGGGAGTCGTGACATCATTTGTTGGGCTTACTTCAAATGCTGTGAATTGTCTCTCCTGTTTTCTCGCTATGTAACGAGAACTGGCTTTAAGCCTCTTTTTTGCAACTTTACCACAAGCACTTTGCTCCTCTTGGTCCATGATTTTAACACTACCGTTGCTTTCAGTTCGTAAATTTTGGAACGCATATTTAGATTTTTCAGAATTTATATCAGGATGAGGAGTAGAAGGCTTCTCTTTCTCACCCACTTCTGGAATATCGTCGTAGTTTTTGAGGCACAGTTTTCATTCAATGCCCCTCTCGCCGCACTAAAAGCATTTTTTGAACCCCTACTCGATTTTAACCTTCATGAGGTCACATCCAAAGTTAATTTTGGCAAGATTGGGTGGATTATTGGCACTGAACAGAACCATCTTTACAGCTAAAGTGTGTGCCACAATATGATGAGAGCCCCCTGGTAAGTCTTTGATAGGTAATCTAGCAAATTTGCTCTTGCTTGATCCATATTTTGACAAAAATCCGAGCACGGTTCACAGGTGTCCACTACTGGAACACCTTTAATGTACATTTTTTTCAAAGATGGACCATACGCTTCAACCGCGATTTTTTTCCCGCAAACATTTATTTTCTCAACTTTTAGGACTTTATCACATTCCTCTGCAATCGAGAAAATTGCTGCATAATTGTTGCCATTAAATCTGGCAAAGGATTTTACAGACCTTGGTTCAGCAATGGTAGCCACTACTTTCAAATAATCGATTGGTTTCAAGCCAGGGTAATATCTTAAAGCCACTTCATGCAAAATGTTTATCCACCATGATAATTGTTTTGTATGCGGTGGTATCAGCCATCCACGTTAAATTCCTTTTTATACTCAACAGTGCGAAAAGGTAGGGTAATAATTCTCTAGTAGCAGCGAGAAAAAGAGAGAACCTTCAATTCTCACTGCTAATGAAAGAATCAAGCAGTTTGGGCATGAAGTAGCTTGCTGACCGTTTCTGTTAATAAGTGGGCGATTAGTTTTTCCCATGATAATTGTTATTTTTGTGATAAAACGTGCCTTGTTATGGTGGACATCTGAGTGATTCGCGTTTGCTCTTGGCTTTCAATAGCGCTTATTCCTACTGTTGGTAGTGGCCTTGTGAACCGACTGTTGCGTAGACAAAGTGTACACTCCTGCTTGCTTAAGGATTAGAGCTGTGCTAGCGTTTGCTTCTTCCAGCGCAGTGGCAATCAGGGTGACTTCATCTAGCTTGATGTCGTCTGGTTTCCCAAATAATGTGCGGTGCAGGTGCTCATTAGTTGGTTGGTCGCGTAACCAATAATTCTAGGTCTGTGCCAAAGTGGCAGTGGGTGGAGTTCTCTGAACAAAGCGAGATACTGAGAACCTTTTTCGCCATGTAGCTCTTTTCTTCCCATGAATTTAATCTTTCTGCAAGGGCTTTAAAAGCAGGTTTGAAGTGGTCGGTGAGATACTTAAGCTTAGCTACAAAGAGGGCTGTTGGAGCACACAAGCTGGTGAGGAGGGCATAGTTTTTAATGCCATTGTTCGAAAGAAAAATTCAATGACATCGTTTTTCGTCTGATGGTGCTGTGGAATCGAGGTAATTGGCGTCATTGAAGGATTAGAACTGTTATCCCGCTTCGATTACTCCAAAATGACTTGTCACTACTTATCGACCAGAGGTGCCTGAATAGCTGGAACTTAGAAGATCCGTGTAAATAGAATCCCTAAGTACGCATGATAAATAACGACTAGCTATACAAAGGATTTTACACAATACTAGCTATTTATTTAACAGGAATCTAGACTTCTAGGTCTTTCGACCGCTTCCAAAATACAATGATGATCCAACATCAATCAACAAGGTAACAATGATCATTTTACAGAAAATGCTGACTATTTATACTACTTTCTATCCGGTGAAAAGCTACTTCAAAAATTACATTGATTCTAAAAATAGAATCATGACAAAGAAACTACAAATTAGCTTATCTCCAGTAAATTTCATGAAGGAAAGAAAAAATATTAAACAAATATTTCAGGAAGATGCAGAAAACTAAGAAAGAAAACAATGAAACTCTCACCGGAAGCTAACTTAATATAATAACTTTTACATATTATCCGAAATCCTTTTCTGCATAAAGCGCAGCAACAACAACGTTCCTTCCCACATTTCAAAGTCGTCTACTGATAAGTCAAACAGCTGAAAAGAACCAATTGCTGCGGTAGATTTTTTTACGATTGGAGGAGGTTTCTTCTTGACTTATAAGCAAACAATAACTGATATGCATAAAGTCAATAATATAAATTTGGAAAGCTTAAACGCATGTGTACGACTATTCTTTGGTAACCTACGTTTTAGCCAGCTCGAATTTCATTACGCTAAGGCAATTGAGATGCGTTCCGTCTAAAGATTTAGAAGAAGATTGAAGGTATTTGTACATCCCGGGTAAAAAATCTTATGCTCGCTACGCTCTTTTTATTCACATTTTGGTACCAATTTACGCAAATCACAAGCTTCAGTTGCAAAACATAGTTCCAATGAATACGTGCATTTTCTGTTTGATAGTTGACGTATGGATAGATGAATATTTAATTTACCAACATATTTGCATTACAATTGAAACCAGATTTGGTTTATAAGCAAACAATAACTGATATGGATAAGGCCGATAATATAAAATTGGAAAGCTTACAAGCACGTCAACGACTAGTTTTAGGTGACCTTCATTTCAGCAAACTCGAGTAACATTCCGCAAAAGCAATTGGGATGCATTCCGTTATAAGGTTTCGTAGCTTTGCATGGAGATTTTGTCATTGGTCAATCCAATTATATTTACACATTAAGTGCTTTCATTAAATTCGCTGAAGGTATTTGTACATTTGTACAGTTGAAAAAATTTTTCGGAATATATCTATTTACCAAGAGGTACAATTTCTCAGTTTTAATTGTTTTAATTTCTGAAGTTTCAGTTGGTATTTAAAGGCTATTTTTGAAACTTGCAAATACAAAAGTCGCTCAACATATATTATTATTGACAGCATTTTAATGCATAGAGATTTAATGTTTTCAGTAACTCTTGAGGTTACAGCTGCAGAGAAAAGATGAAAATCAGAATGTGAGTGATATCTTTCAAAGCTAGGGTAAATGAATCAAGATTATGGGAAGAACGTACAATGTTTTGGTTTTTATCAAGTTATATAAAGAAATATTAGGTGCGGCTAAAATTTAAACGAAAGCAAGTCCGCCAAAAGTCTGATTTTCATAGAACAATGATGACGTAGCTGTGCGTACGGTTGAAAAGTGCATTAAAGCATCACTCATCTGTTGTGCAGAGGCAACCTCATACTTTTCGAAATGTTTCAAAATTTTCAGCAACAACGGCTATTGTAAATGGGTGCAATATATGTAGAATTTCCCGCCGAAAATATTGATACGAAATTCTTTGATTGATCACCTTCAGTCTGCTAAAAATTTACATTTTGTCACTAACCCCATGCATTGTGAATGAGAGGGTTTTAGGAATTTTTATGAAAGTGTTTGACCCAAACGGCAATAGCAAATTAAAGTTTTGCGGGTAGCTTCATGTGAATTTACTCCACACGGACGCCTCGTGCTCACGCCCACGCTTTTTTGTGAAATTTTTACACAAAATCAGCCGACTGGAAACTGGTCGAAATCAAGGTCAGAATTTTACTAATCAGTTCAAGTGGTTGCATAGAGCTATATTAAGTTAGTAAATTGGCACTAACGAAAAAGCTTAACATTTCACATTTTTCAAAAGGCAAAAGGTACAAGCTTGAAAAGTAATCTCACGGGGATTTGGCTGGAAGCCACATTTTTTACGCAGAAACTTAAAATTTAGCACATTTATGTCAAATAAAATTCTCTAGGAGGGCTTTTTCTTCGTTCGCTCGTTTTCAATTTTCGATATTTTATACACAAAAATCAATATTTTTGTGTATAAAATTGTGTAGAATTTTTTATATTTAACGGATTTTAGTCACAGAAACCAATATTTTGACAAAATCAGAAGTTAAATGAAATTTATGAGGAAAGTCTCTCCTAGACAATTAAATTATACATAAATACAATACATGCCGTGCATCATATCCAAACCTTTTTAGCAAAACTATTGTTTGCAAAGACGTCTGATTACCCAGTACTGCGCTTTATAAATAATAAACTCCATTTCAAAACTTACCAACTTACCTATTTTGACCATTTTTGAAAGTTTATGTATATCTTTTCAGAATTCATTAGACTTATCATAAAATTGCACGCTTAAAAGAATATTTGACAAAGTCAACTGGTTATTTTATATGCTAAAATTTACCTAGAATTAGCAAAATCTGAAAAGTAGCCGTTGCAAAGCTATAACCGCACCAGTGGACGCCTCACTTCTTCAGGGATTTTTGAAAATCTAAGGAAATATTAGAAGAAAATACAAATATTTTAGAGAAAAACTTTTTGATCCCGGTAAAATACCTCATTAACCCCCTTATTTTGTCTCTGTTATCGGAAGGTTACAAATATTACGGAAAAAGTAACTTGCAACTATGTTTATGTAAAGTCTACTGATAAGTTAAAGTTGTAAAGTATAAGCAATATCCAGAGTCTAATAGCGATAATTGGGCAATATCATTTGGATTTAGTACCTAGAAAAAAAGAAAAAAAGGCACAAAGTACAAAGAAAGGGAAAATTTTTTTAGAAAAACTGGAAAAAAATGTATTTCAAAATAAGTAGAAGTATCATAAAACCTTACATGAAAAATCAGAATCAAAATAGCGATGTTTAGGATTTCATAATCAAAACTAATCGTGTTTCGGAAAAAACTGCTGAAAAATGTTATCAGAATCGACCCTATTAAATGAAATTAAATTACGAATACCATGAAAATCATCGCCTTTATCCGGGCATTATATGCAATCAAACAGAGCAGATTTAGTAATATAAAGCACTAGTAGTTACTGCACCAAAGGGCATCATCCTGGTTTTGTACAGTAGATCATAAAGTAAGAAATTGATGAATTTGAAGGAGTAGGAAAACTAAAATTTATATTAATAAATTATCGCTAATAGACTCTGGATATTGCTTATATCATTCAACTTAAACTCATCAGTAGACTTTTTATAAATAGGCATGTATGTCATGCTAGCAATTAAAGTATAAAGAAAAAAATATGTAAAAATCTTTACTTACCCGTATAAAATACCTCACTTGTAAATTTTTTTCAGTAATTTTTTACCCTTTCGATAACTGAGACAAAATAAGGGGTTAATGTGGAATTTTAAGGGGTGAAATAAATGCATGCCAATATTTTATGATGAATCATCCCCGTTTCTACAATTTTGACAAAGGTCAGTGGTGAGTTTGTCTAATTTTTTGACATAACAAGTATGACATTTCCGGTATGGGGTCAGCGAGATGTTTATCCGATGTAAAAGTGGAAAAAGTTAGGCATTTCGAGATCCGGGGCTAATGTATGGAAATCTCACTATGACAAATATACAATTGGCAAGTAATGTGAAAAAAATATTGCTAAAAAATATATCGATACACTGATGGCTTTTAAATTGTTTTTACGCTTTAAAGCTGGTCTTTACGACTGAGTGAAGAAACCGAGAAGTGATACATACATGTGACTTTTTTGCCATAACTATCAACGTACAGCTTTGGTGTCGATTCTGGGAATCGGAATGGCTATCCATATTGTGGCATTGCAAATAAGTCACCTGTATCGATTGGCCCGCCCGACTCACTAAGACCAGCTGTAAATTCAATTTTACGCCACACACAGTTGCGCTTGCTGCCAATTTCTTGCTTCAAATCTAATTTGTTTTGGAAAAAAGGGAACCGCCATCCAAAATAAAAATTGTACCTCGGCAAGGGATTTTTTTGCCATCGAAATGGCATTTTTTTCGATGGCAAGATTCTTGGTACAAATGCCATCGTAAACGAAGAAATTTACCTCTGAAAAAACTTAGAATATTTTTTCCAAGTGATTCAGATAGTAGTTGAATCATAATATTGAAGCCA
>JAQIXX010003595.1:0-19018 GCA_034700605.1 Willowsia nigromaculata | reverse complement strand
TGATCAGGAGCTTATAAACATGGCAACCCATACCCTACGAAGTCATTATGCTTTTTCTGCTTTTTATGCTTTTGGGTCGCTCTAGTTATGACTTGGTAGTTGGTGGGAGTCCGTGACTTCGGCTAGTTTGTTGATTAAAAACATTGAAAATGAGAAATAAAAAAGCACCTATTAATTTGTTTGTGCAGTACTAATTGCAAACTGTCGGCAGTGACCAGACATGCTTAGTGACTAGTGATTTAATCTATTGTGCCATTCATTCAACGAAGTACTTGGTTGTTGGTCGGTTTATACTCTGGCCATTAGATTGATAATTAATTGACGACAACGTGACTAGATATAGTGGTAGTAAAGTTAGACGTCTGTTGAGGTAAACGATTTTAAAGGTAACGTGGCCCGATTGCAATTTGCAATGAACGGTGCATTTAGAAGAGCAGCACAATGTTGTTTAACGCCGGCTTATCTCAGGCCGGAAGTTAAGACATTTAGTGCTTTACCGATATTGTCAGCGAGCAAAATATTTTGCAATCCAAACACATTAATGGGTAAGATAAGCAAATAAATAATTGAAAAGCTAATTGATCATTTTGTATTGAAATGAAGATTTGCGCGAATCTTTCCTTGAAAAAATCCTACATAGTGTCTTTTTGTCTTCTTCATTTTGGTAGTTCCAGGAAGTGCAGGAACAGTGGTGCCCCACAGGACTATAAAGCAATACTTCCGTGAGTATAGGATCGCGTTAAGAAATCGGAGAAAGAAGGAACAGTTCAGATATCCAGAACGATTTGAAAAGCCAGACCCAAGATATACTTATCCCGAATGGTGAGAGGCAACAAAAAATTGCAATGATCAGACCTTTCAAATGTAGCTTGCGTAAAAATTTTGATTTTTGTATTTTTATTTGTTTTCCAATAACAGGAACTACAAGGCAGAACTATTTGCATTTGGAAGCAGATTGAGTGAGCATTTCGACGAGTCACTCCTCCGGGAAGCATTAACTGATCAATCTTATATTCACAAAGAGCGTAAAAAGCAGGAGGAACTTGATATCGATACCACAACATTAGACATTCGGAATAATCAAGAATTATCTGATCATGGTCGGGAAATAACAGAAGAGGCTCTCCTAACATTTATGCGAAAAGAAGTCCCATTGTTTCCTGATGAAGGTCACAGGTAGTTAGTTCTTCAGTCTTTTCTCAATTTATACTAATTAGTAAAAAGGTGATATTTGGTGCCCCAATTTTCACAATATTTTATAATATAATTATGGTTTGTGTATTTCGTTTCATAGAGCCGTGGTGAAGCATTTAATGAGTATGGAGACAATGTCTGAAGTAGCAGCCAACCTGGGATTGAAAGACTTAATTTTGTGTGAGGTAAGTGTAGTGTATATAATGTGATGTAATTTTGATAACATTGAGATATTTAAACGAGTATTTTAATGTTATCAATCTTATTATTTTAAAGGAGTATCCCCCTACTGCTGAAACCTATACAAGAGCCTTTTACGCTGTCATCGGAGCCCTACACAGGTCTTCTGGTCTGGAGCGCACTGAAAAATTTGTTATAGATTTTATCGCTTCATTGTTGTGTGGAAAAGACATTAATGACATTTGGGATATCCCACGACCATGGGCAATGATGGAGGAAATCTGTAGAGAGAAAAATTTATATCCAGTTGAGCCCAGGCTGATTAGACAGGCTGGACGAAATACCATTCATGCTGTATTCATTGTCGGTGTTTACGATAAAGACAAAGCGCTACTAGGAACAGGTAACAGCATTTTATTCTTTGTACACCATTAACTAACTATAAATATTCATATAATCATCAATAATTGTATTTGTATTGTCATTTTGCATTTTCCCTTTCAGGAATCGGGGAAACGGTTGACATTGCACAGGAAATGGCTGCCAGAGATGTTCTGAAAGGTTTCTTCAAGACTAGAGATCCCCGCCCACCATTTGAATTTCAATCAGCGAATATTGATTACAAATTGATACCACATGTCAGAAATATAAGCCAGTCTCATTGATTTGTTATTCAGTGAAATACGTTTAAAATTGTAAAACTCGTAGTAGGAAATATAACCATGTTTTGTATGATGCCAATCCTTTAGAAAACTGCATAATTATTGTTATAATTATAATTATCCGAAAATACAATTTTAACAATGATATTGCAGAATGAATCCAAACTGATCGAATCATTGAAAGTTTTACTGCTCTCACTTATCATAAACCTGCAGAAAGTGTTTCTTCTTTGATTTGTATTTTATGGAAAAGTTAGTTTTCTACAATGCACAAAGGATTTTAATGTGTATGTCTAGGCATGTTCTTTTTGGTGTAGTATACCCTTTCAAGTAGTTTGTGCTACCGTAACATGTCGTTTTTATACTTTCAACTTCTTGTGTTGTAACTTTTGTTTGCTTTCTCCTTTCAACTTGCAATCCATAGAATGCGTGTTTGCTGTTCTGTTCTCGATCCAGCTTCTCAAGTATAATTTCCTTGTTCTGGTTATGGATGTTTACTTGAACGCTACAAACAGCAATTTTGTTTATCTGACAATCATGCTATCATCAAAAATAGGGCATGCTAGTAAATTCCGTTAAAGGTACAAAATAATATAATGAATGGAGAAAATTTTCTTTGTGTTAGTTTTATTGTGACAAAATCAAATTGATGTTATGACGGCTCGTTTACGAAAAATAAATGATATACGCTTTGTATACTTTATGTGGCTCAGTAGGACAGAAGTAAAATTGGCTAAAATAAGAATCACTTTTATCGTCACTAATAATAATATGTGTTATGCATCAGTATTAGCTTTGTTGGAGTTTTCAGTGTATTTGTTGTTGCTTTCGTGAGTAACTCGATTATTAGCAAACTTTAGGTCTACCAAATTACATTACACAGTGAATTCAATAGCTTATATAGCATATTAAACCATTTTGCACAAATATGTACCAATGTGCCTGCAACGAAGAAAAGTTTCCCAATAACAAAATACCTATACACTTCAATAAGTGTGGTTGTTTGGAAGACAAAAATACTTCCTATTGATTTGATAAACATTCGTAGGAAAATTCCCAATTCCAAGTTCCAACTCAACATTTTATGCAAAGAAAATGGACGATGTGTGTGTTTGTTTGCTGTCGTGTCATAATCAATAGAATACTAATCTCATTAGCTGTTTTTATCAAAGAATATCCTACATATTAATATGAACACAAAACATCAAGGTTCTTCCTTTGTTGTGCTTTGCTCATTATATATTACCATTTATTTTTATTAACATTATTACCAGAAAGTTATTCTTGTCACCGAGAACCGAAGGTCGAACGTTCATTTTGCAATTTTAGATTATGACCGAGTCCGAACAATCCGAGAAGTAATTTTTCATTCTACACCACGCAGACAAATGATTCATAGGAAACAAAGAAAAATAATATGGAGGAATCGCGAGACGCAAGTATTAAGAAGGTGTTCGGAGAACACAACTCGGCGGGTTATCAACGAGACTGGCGTGTGTCGTCTATTTCAATCGTCGACATCGTCAATAACGCAGTGGAAAGTGAAAACCCTCATAAATCATCAAAAATATAGCAGAGCTCATATTCGTCCTTATTGTTCCTCTTTCGAAATCCGAATGATCATTTTGGATGATTCCCACAAGACCGAAAAAGGAAGTCAGTTTGCTTTAGACAGCGACTGACTGCACACAATCAAACTTTCTCTTTCATGAAGTGCAGATAACTTTTGAGAATGAATTTGGACAAAATTCCCAAAGATAATACGATTCTTCTCACATTACCCAACGTTTCAGTTGCGGAGAATGAGAGTGGAGAAAGTAGTGAGAAAAACGAAATATTTGCAGATGTAGAGTCAACCATCATGACTACGATGAAGCAGTCCATGGGGGAATATGAGTCATCGGCTGATGATCACGACGAGGGTGCTACTGCTACTGAGGAGGAACGATTTAGTCATCAAATCTTTAGGAGACCCGACCGACTTTCCCCTGGTATGTAAAAAAATATGCAAAAGAAACCATAAAAAGCGAATGATCATTTCATTCCATGTGATAAAAACAGAGCTTCAAGATGTGTACAAGATTCTAATGCGACTCCCAAGTTTCTCCCATTCTTCATGGGATGGATTCAATGCTGGCAGTCCAAAGAGAAATACTTTCTCTCCCGTAAGCAAGAGAAAAATTAGTGTTGCAGGGAAATCCAGAAAAACCTCTTTCGCTACGGGAAAAAATAAGTTCTATGAAGATAGAGTCTATCTCAATTCTGCAGATTCACTGACTCAAGTAAAATGATTTTCTTAATTTTAATTTGAAAATTTGAAATAATGAGATCATTGTTGGTTCTAACTGCAATTTCTACTGATTTTCCCCAACAGGATGATACGGCATATTATGAAACTCACCCACACAGAAACGCACAGCCAAGTCGGGAAGCCGTAAAAATGCATTCTATAAACTTGTATCAGTCCATTTTACCGTCTTCTCTGTTTGTCCGAAGGAAGCCACACAAGTGATTTGGAAGTTTTCCCTATACGTCACACGTAGATATAAGCAGATTCATGATATGTGTGAAATAGGGGCGAAGTAAGACAATGCAATTTTACCAGATAATTTTTCTCCGTGTCATAATTTAATAAATTTAATGCAGAAATAAAATTGAACTTTAAAATATTTTTCATCATTGATATTTTTATTACTTCGAATACGCATAATATTCTTTTTTTCAATTTTCTCAAGGCACCCAAACTTCTTCGTACGATAAAAAATACTTAAAACCTCAGAAGCAGGTAATTGTATGGGGGTTTTAACAATATATTAACCACTTTGTCCTTACAAGCCTTATCCTCCCACCCACGCCCACCTTTTACTCTTACGATCCTCTATGCTCAATGCTCTTGTCAACAGTTTTGCATCATAGTATTTTTATAGTTAGTAAGCTAGTGTAGCTTTGCTGTGTTCTGTGAAGTGATGCATGCTGGAATACCATTTTACCGAAATTCATCAATAAACTGGCAACTATCAATTTTTTAAATATAAGTATAAAGTTTAAACGGCATAATAAGATAAACAGACGTTTTTCTTGTAGTTGTTGTTGTTGATGTCTTTATAAATTAAATATAATATACAGCAACTAGATATCATAACGTTAACGAGTTGATTAAATATGGTGATGACTGACATAGTTAAGCACTTATTAACTAACAATAATAATTACATATTGTAAGTTTTCTTTAACGTAATAAAACAAGTAAGTCCTCAATAAACAACATATCTGAACATTTTTCCTCCTTAAAATTCATTACTTCTCTTCTAGCACTACGTACGTATGTTAGGCAGGTAATATAACGTACCTTACCAATAATGCATAGGTAATATATAATACGTATAATTGTATATATGATAGCGATTAGTGATAACATTAATTAAGTATGAAAAAGAGCAGTTACAAAATCTTTTTTTGATTCTTTGTATAACGAAACGAAAAGTTACTGAGAAAATATATTAGTATAGCAATGATTGATGATTAGCTTATAAACACATACACAAAACGATATGTTTTTACCATAAAATTAAAACATACGAGCTCGTGTTCTGTTCCTGTTGTGTTGAACGTTGAACAATTAATAAATAAGCGAACAATATATGATAACAAGTTACTTAAATATTTTGATAAATATTAATAATGTGGTATGCAGCAGTAATAATAAGTTCCCTCCTTTCAATACTTTTAACTAATTTTATACGTCAGAGAATGGTTATCGTTCAAGATAACCAGAGTCAGAGAGGAGGGAAAACGCTAGCTTCGAACTTTACAAGAAACAAAATGTGAGTTTTTTGGTATTTAATGAAAACTGGAACACAGTGCAATTGCCTTTTTAAAATCATTATTACTTTCTTTCAAAATTATTACAATTACATACCATCCGATCATAAATGATCGACCGCACATGCACGACCTCAGCTAAAACAATCCTGCTTACAATAAGCTATCATTTTACAATCTATTATTGAAATATGTACCAGCTTAAGGTAATGTCAAATTAAACTGTAACCACAAAGCATAGTAAATGGAATACTTGGAGAAAATTAGCAACTCAGCACAAAAAGCACTCTGCACTGGTATTGTCAATAAAGCCGTAAACGTAAACTTGGACAAATGCAGTTTTTCAATCTTCCACCAGACCAACGATACAAGCATTGTCATTGCAAAAAAGACACAACTGGATAGTTTTCGAACAAATTCAACAGTTAGCAAATACATTTTTTCTTTCAAGAGAAAAAAGAAGAATGATAAAAAATCGTTTATTTTCAAAAAACAGTCTTGCGCACCATTTAATTGTCTTAGCACATATTATTAATTCATAGATTATTACGGTTGTTGTACACACGCATTATGATTTTCATATTAATCAATAATATTTTAGAGTAAAAATGCTTCTTGTCTTCAAACCTCCGAACTTTAAATTATAAAGTTACACACAGGAAATAATTAATTATAACATTTCTAATACTAATTTAATAAGGATTACTATTTTTAATATGATCAACGAACGAGTACTGTCTTATTAAAAGTCAATTATGGTGTAAGGCAATATGTGAAGTGGTTCTCCTTTATATGAATCTACGGTCAACGTTTCGTGCCACTCTCGAAACTGCCCCTCTTTGTCATAATTCCCGTTTAAATTTGGAATATCGTCTTTAATGTATTTTTCCACTTCTGCATCATCTACTTCACGATGTGCAGGTGTGGTTACACTATAATCAAGGTGGTCTGTAGCATCTTCTGAACTGACGATGACAACATTGGTTAAAGGCTCAGACTGCTCAACAGTAGATTCTGAAATGACTTGAATTTGTTGAGAAATGATATCTGCTGCTTGTTCTGTAACCTTTGATTGGTCATCTATGTCATCATCACTATCTCCCCAATCAATTAGTTTTCGAGGCTTCTCCTCTAACGTACTCAGACTTTTAAGATTATTAGTGCTTTCAGTCTCTTTATTGTAAGAATTAGGTATATCACCACTATCCGACGGCTGAACGGGTGGTGACGGGTTCACATCGTATTCAAAATTTTCAAACTCTTTCAGGATTTCAGGATCAATAGGGGGAAGCTTGGACAGGATTTCGGATTCTGATGGGAATTGATTTGCATTAACGGTGTCACCAACCGTTCCAGCCAACAACTGCTTCTTTTTATGTTTCTTCTTCTCCTTCTTGGACATTTTGTCTGGTGATACGCTGATTTCGTTCCTTGTCCCCTGAGCACCTTGTAAATCACTTCCGGTAAGCATATCCACTGCATCCCGTTCCATTTTTGCACGAAGCTCATTCTGAGATTTCAAGTATCCGTCGACAAACACGTTGCCCGTAAGTTTATCTTCTGTAGACACTGTCTCTTCCAACACACGACGTCTCAGGTCCTGATTCTCCGTGGTCGCTAGAAGAGCTTCTCGCTCCTGGGTTTTCTGCATTTCACGCTCTCGAGCAGCCTTTGCCGCTTTTTCGGCTTGTGCTTGAGCGATTTTTTCCCGAAGAATGGCTTCACCTGGAATTTACACATTAAACAGGTAAATTAGTGTTTATTCTGTAATCGAAAATTGTTCATAGTTTCGGAAGTGTAATTATTTTTTAATTTTAATCAGAGAAATAAAACTCAACAAAAACTTTCAGAGTTGGATTGTAAAAAAACAGCATCATGTTAATTTTTGATTGACTACAGGAAAATGTGATATAAAGGAACAATTTTAGCTTACTATCTTGGTAGAATTCATTTTGCTTCTTTCGCCGTCTCTTTTTGGGCTGAATCTCAGAAATAGATGCTGCTTCAGTATCAAAAGGAGTTGCAGGCGACGGAACATTTGAGTCGGGTCCCGGTACAGACATCTGCGGGGAACGAATGGAAGATGCCGGAGCGGATGGTGAAGGGGCCGATACAGAAAAACGATTATCTTTGGATGTAAAGCCATCACTATGATCACTTCCACGTGATGCATAAGAATCTCGACTAATGTCATCTAAAGCTAACATAGGATCGTCCAGCGTCCCATTTGCAGCACCTCTGGATTTCTTGAAAGGTGGCTCAACACTGGATATTATGGGAAAATAAACAAAAGTATTATAGTTAGTCATTGCAATTAGTTGGAAATAACTCTACAGTTAAATGTGTAAGTTGTTCTTGTCAGAATATATAATGATTTCTCAACACCAAAAATTTCAGGGTTGGATCTCATATGTCATCACAATTATATTTTAAACTGAAACCTGTCGCAAGCACTACTTGATTTAATGTAGTAAAGTCATAAAAGTCTGTAAAGGTCTGCTAGTTCTAAGAAAGTAAAGTAAGTAAATATTTTTGTGCGTTAAATGTTCGGTTCAACGGAAAAGCAATTAAAATTATTTGATACCAACCTTGCACTTATTGGACTGTCATCACATTCTCTGTATCGTTTGTTTGCCGCATTGGTTCTGAAAGCGAGAATGAATATTGAATAACTGTTCAAAAGAGTTGCCGACAGTTAATGTCACACTTCATTCATGCTTTATTACACCGGAAAATGTACCTAGATACTGTTTCTGCATTTGGAGCATATGACGAGCTCGATGACTGAAAGTTGGAGCTTGGCAAGGGGGAGAGGTTAGAATTAATCGTATTAAATGCAGCCAGCGTTGGTCCACCCGGCGATTTCGACTTGTATGGGCTGACCCGCGAACTGAGATGTGGACTAGCAGTTGACGCAGATGGTGACACAAGAGTTGCATATGGATTTGAAGAGAGGTGAGGGTTCCTATTATTAGGGCTTCTATTTGATATACTACTGCTACCATTACGGTTGGCAGGTATACTATGGACACTGGTATTATTATTATTATTAGCATAATTGGTCAATGTCCCTATCCGAGGACTCAGACTATTGGAATTATATGAGCCAGCGGGGCTCACTCTGGTTGATGACGACAAAAGCGTTGGACTTGATGAGGCGGATGTGTAGCCCGAGTTAAAGGCTGGAAATATCCCGCGATTTCCACCGTGACCTGTGTGGCCACCGTCGGAAATTGATGATGCCCCATTGATACGATTTTGGGGTGGTTCGTTTACTAGCACAGCATCTCTCCATTTCTTTACCAAGTCCTTAAGTCGTCTAGCCAAAATAGCATCGTTGACCTTCCGCCGAAATTCGTTTACAGTCTTTCCAAGACGGGTTGCCTAAACACGCGAAATATCCCCAGTTTGAAATCGGTATACATTTAATGTATGATCCACTTAATGTATGTATAAGACACTAGATCACAAATTTACCTCAAGAATTTCTTTCGAGACTTGAAGAACTTCTAACTTTCCCAGCACCTCAAGGATCAGGGGCATATCCTTGACCTGGAAAGCAAAACAAAGTTTATAATTAAAATAAAATACACTCATATCATAATTCTATATTCTCTATAATAAACCATTTAACACTTTTACGAAGAATTTTCACTCTACATATCAGCTATCAGGTGGAAATAAAATAATACGAGAAAACCATTAAATAAAAATGATAAATGATAGATGTGAAAAATGCATTCCTTGAATGGTAGCATCATGTGTCATAAAAACTTCAGTTAATTGCTTCGCTACATTTTAATTCGAGTTAATTGATTGCCCTTATATATAACTGTTACAGCTCTGCATTGTGTCAAATGGCAGTCACTAATTTTTGTGACAGCGACAATTTAATATCTACCAAGAATAGTATAAATTCGAGATTGTCGAGCAAATTTTTTTCGTCATTAATGGCGCATCATGGACTACAAGAAACAAACATAATGGGAGAAAAGGTAGAAATAATGATTGGCATTCTATAAGGATATGGTATTGATGTATGAACAAGATTACGAAGGAATCGATCGATAGAAATTTGTGTAAACAAAGGAAAGACACAAGGCTGCAAGGCTTTTCATCAGGAAACTCGACACACTAATAATCTCAATCTCCACCCACTTGTGCTTTTCATTTCCATTTGTTGAAATGTGAAATGTTATAGGTAACTTCAGTAGGTGAAAGCATGCTTTTACTTTGCTTCCTGTTATTTCGCATGCGTAAAAGGAAAATTCCTAAATTGTAGGCATACATATTTCAACTTTGATAAATCCAGAATTTGAAAAATTATTTAACTTTTCCCTAATTCAATGTATCGCCATTCAGGACCTTCCCTTATCTACGCTTCTAAAATATCAGTACCCCCGAATTTACCAGACAGCTGACTACATCTGACTACTGTTTATATTCGCATTCAAATCATCACTAAAGCCGTTGACCTTCCTTTTTGACAAATCATGATATGACCTTGATTACTCCGCGCGCTTTTTCACGAGACATGCATAAAAAAGCAGCCCAAAATTCATTAAAAATATATCTCGTCAGCATTAAACCGAGTATAAATATCATAAAATTAAATGAAACATAAAACAGGTACGATTTGTTCAAAAGCATCTTTTTAATAGTCATCATATTTAACTTCTTATTCTAGAGTTCAATTCAATGCAATAATGCAATTTTTCTGCACTATTGTCCTTGAAAGAATGACTTGTTAGATTGCGCAATCACCAAAAATTTGCACAAACTCATCAAACCCGACCATTCTCAATTCTATTTTATTTTGCATCATTTTTCAACCCCTACTTTTTCCACTCATAAATCTCACATTTCAGTGAAGCTACTTCAAACAGAGAAAAAATCTCATTCTTACATTGTATTCGGCATCCACAGCTTCAAGTAATTTTGCTCGAAGGAAATAAGGCTCCTGTTGGTGCTCCTCCTGCATCAGGCCGAAGGAAGTTGGCTGAAGAGAATTATTTCCCGTGGTGGGTGCCAGCTTGGTATCCGAACCAACTTAATTTCTCGTATCAACACAAAAAAGTCAATTCCTTCTCTGAAGAACCTTATTTTCCCTTCCAACCAATCCAACCACCTCTACAATTCCATATTATTATAATTTTCTCCTCTCTAAAAATACATTGATCATCTATCTATCTCTAGAAGACTCTTCTAGAGCCGCCTTTTATCCTACTTCTTCTTTTCTCCCTTTTTTTCTCCGCTCTACACTTCCGCCGAGCGAGCGAAACGAACGACGTTTACGACGATGATGATGATGACGGTCTGACGGTGTGCCTTACTTGTTTACTTTCAAATCCTTCTCTTCTCTCTCCGCTGCTGCTGCTGCTGCTGTCGTGCTAAACGAAACACCAACACCGCCACCACCATCACTTCTCTCTCTTATGTCGTCGTCCTCCACCTCCGAATGAGAGGAAAAACTGATATCAAACTACTACAACATACAATCAGACAAAAATTTTACTCCGTGTGTGTGTGTTTTGCGAGACGATGATGATGAGAGTTGAGTTCTTTCTTTTATATCTCCCTCCTACAACAGCTCCGACGATATCGTATTCTCAGCAGAGCTCTGTGTAGAGCTGAACAGACGAGTAGAGTTTTTTTTTGTTGAGAGTATGAGGCGAAGTGGTAGTTGCTGGCACAGAGGAGCAGCAGAAGGTAAGGAGATACGATACGGCGAACTTCTCTCTCGCTCTCCTCGCTCAAATAAATTTTTTCACCAGAGAGTGTTCTTCGTTCTCTTGAATAAGTCGTCTGTGTGAGTTTACTCGTCTCTCTCTTTCTCAATCGTCTTGTGTGACGACTACTACTACTACTTTTTTGTGACTTTGACTTTTAGATTGGTAAATTTATTCGGATTTTTTGAAGAGTTTACGGGATTTTGAAAAGAATAACTTGGAAAATTTAATGCGCCAAAATAAAAAAGAGTAGAATTTTTTGGAAAATAAAATTTTATCGGCTGAATATTTTGGAGGATTTTTCTGATGACAAGAAAGAAAAGAAAAGGGGGATGATGATAGTTTTGTAAACAATTATTTTCTTTTCTTGTTCAATGTATAAAGTAGTATGTATATTTTATGTATGTCTCTATTTTATATCTCTATCTAGTAGTAGTAGGAGTAGGTAGTCTATATAGCTTTGTATTTAAATTATGATTATTTTTTCGCTGTTTTCTATATAAAGCCAACGTACAGCAGCTACCTGCACTGATGGCAAACATGGACTGGCAGTATTCGACCAAGTACAGGCCCATTATAAGATGATGGCGATGGCCAGAGTGGAGGAGCTCCTGCGATATGATGGTGAACATGAACATCGCATCGAGAAGACTGATTCTTGTGCTGTGTTGGGGAGCTTGCAGCAGCTCTGCTTTTTCTCTCCTCGACTCTCAATAGTCTTCACACACACACGTTACAATTCCATTGCATTTGGTAGAGGCACGGCTACATCACACAATTTTAACACTAGTACTACTTTGCTTGCTAGTTTTCGTAGTACTGGCAGGAATACATTGAAGAACAAATTTCGTTTTCAGCTTTTGAGAAAACGGAGTACTCGCATCGCATTACATATTACATTGAATACACACACCAGACCACACCAACACGACGATATTATCATCAACAGCAGCGGCATGAATAGAACAGCTATCTGAGAATGCATTGGTGTCGTACTGAAACTCTCTTCTCGCAAAATGTTTGATTCAACTGAATGCACGATAGTCTGTGTGTAAAGCGCTGACTGAAAGGGTTGAAGATTGAGAGATGATGATCATATAAAAAGCATGAGTCGACCGACATGACATGTAGAGAAGAAGAAGTTGAGTAGAAAAAGGGGAATTTTGATGTAAAAAGGCTATGTGCTGCGCATAGAGGCATGCTTCTTTTTTGTGTGCAAAGTTGGCTTTCGCTTATCATCGTAAGTTTCATTGTCAGGTATATTTCCAACAGCAGTAGTAGTAGTAAGAAGAGACTTCATTTTGTTGTTCTGCCATTCTTGTCTGCGGTGATGGGGAGATGCTCCAATATAAAATGATAAAAATTGGGATGATATTTATGGTCAAATGTGAGAAATGTATGTATCCTCTTGTCTGTCTGTACTCTCTGCATAGTCTTGTCTTGTAGTAGTAGATTTTTTGAGTGAAAAAAAGACAGTAAGCCGAGGAGAACCATGATGTTTTTCGCTTGGGAACGCGAGCAGCACAGAGAAGCCCTTTCTGTTCCTCTTGCCAGCTCGATCTGGCTCAAGATGTGTAACCAACAAACTTCTCAGCCTCAAAAAAATTTATTATAAAAATCTTCCTTCTCTTTACACTCTTCTCTCCTATTCTTCTCTCTGTTGTCTGCCCTTTTCTTAACATACAGTACCGTACATTGTTGTTCATCCGTTCTCTCAACAAAAAAGTATTATTGGATCTCCATTTTTATACATAATGCATTTTCAGAGATTCTGCTGCTGCTGCTGATGGTCTGCTGTACTGGTGGTGTAGGTGATGATGATGATGTTGAAATTGTTGAGTAGATGATATTGGAGTACTGACTGACTGAAGAGAACAAGAACAGTAGTTAAGTTGAAACACACTCACTGTCTGTGTCCATGCTTCATCCCTGTGTACTTGCATTTACACCACCACGTCGACATTTTTATATCCTCTTTTTCTGTATGCCTCTCTTGAGTGAACTTATTTCAATCAAGAGGAAAATGTTTCCTTTGCCTTGGTCTTCTTTTACTTTTTCATGCAAGGAGTTCACCCCTCTCTGCCTGCTGCCATTTTTTCATCCATTTTTCCTCGAATTCACCACCAATTATTGTGATGATAGCTGTAATTTTAGTGGTCGCTTGGCTTTCTGATCCAAACATTTTCCCCCCATTGCATTGTTGCATTATTTCCAAATGATTTGCACTTTTTCAGCATCAAATTTGGCGCAAGCTCCTTTTCTGGAGAAACCAGACTTTTCGTCTGAAAATGGCGATTCCATCGCATCTTTCGAAATTTTCACTGATGACCATACATCTTTCTTCAATGCTTCAAGTTCCCAACTCTGTTCTCCTGTCCCTTTCCCACTTTTGGAATACCACCGCAGACATCTTCTTCAGTAGCGACGGCGGCCTACTGAAAGGGGTTAATTGATCCGCCATTGTTGCCGACGATGTTATCATCATGGAGGTGCCGCTACTCGGCAAGAATTTCGCAACAATGCAACCACTGCATTCTCCTTGGACCTGCCCTTCACTTTTCATAGTACAAGTCATCATCATTATCGTCATCATGTACTGCTCTATAGAGCTCTGCTATTAAAGCTGTTTGCAGATTTTAAGCCGTCTTCTTGAATTCACCAAGAAAATGATGCGAATTAACTGTTTTTGTGTGTACTTTCTTGATTCTTTAAATCTTCTTTTAGGAATAAATGTGAAAAAGGGGTCGGTAGCATAGAGTCCTGTTCAATGTTCTCCTCTTTAACGTTACGTTGATGTGATAGAATCAATGCAATGCAAATACATCTCTCTCCCTCTCTCTTCTTACTTTACTTGTCTTTTTCTTTACCAAAGTCAGCAGATTTGGAGTTGTGGAATGCGTTTTAGCTCTCTGCACTGTTATTAAAGCTTCACGTAATACCTACATAATATCATCGCAATCTAGGTCATCCATTCAATGATTTTAGCTCACTTCCGGCCCTTATCTTATGCCACAGTGTGTGAAAACACCCGGACTTTATGGTGCAGAGTATTGCATATTGCATTCATATAATGTATCTCCCAATGGTTAAGACAGCAAATTTTCATAAAAAAGTAATAATCATCTATGCTATTTGTTAAACAATCCAATTACATTAATAATACGGACTATGGACGACTGTGTCAGAGTTCTTTTAGAAGCACATCAGAGAATAACTGCAAATGTTTTAAATATGTATTGAGCAGAGAGAATTAATACAGTATAGAGTGAATATTATGAAAATAGGGAGATATGAGAGATGTTTGTTAAAGCACTCATGACTCAAATGATTAAAATGTATTCAGCATACATCCATATCATCCTTTTGCACACACATAATATACTCACTCCTCTCTTGTTCTACTCCCTTCTTCGCTTAATTTCCACTCTTGTAGGCTACTTTTATATATTTTTTTATGAATATGTACATATATTCATGTTCGTCGGTGATGATCAAGTTAATGATGACTCTTTTTTCTGACTGTACAATGTTCATATAATATTACATACATATTAATGCTCTCGTTCTCTCTCTCTCCTCTACTCCGTTTGTTGAGCTGACGAAAAAAACAGATACATGAATTCGATTTGCTGGCTTTTGTTGGTGGCGATGATGATAATATATTTTTCTCATGTACACACACACAAAACTTGCTCAAGTCACTCAAACTGAAGGTTACGATTTGGCGTTCTAACGTTGCGTGATACATACACATACACACACAGACAACAAACACCGTCGATAAAGGAGGCGAAAAAATAGTGAGTTTTCATAGAGAGAAGAGTTTATATGTAAAAGTGTGTGTGTATATGAGTAAACCATCTAGAAAAGTATCCTTCGCCTGTTTACTCATTGTAGGTGTTTATAATATATTGTTATTATGTAGAGAGAGAGGTAGGTATACCACGAGAGAGAAATATATTGCTCCTTCAAATGTCCTTTTTAATGCGATCTACGCCGGTATCCTTCCATTTTTTTGGCTGAGTTTACGAACAACGTAACGTTCTGTGGGAGATTTCACCATTTACATTATTGCACAGAGAGTTAGAGAGAGTCAGTCACAAAAACTCAATACGCCGTGTGTAGAACTTGGCGTTTACACATAGCGAGCTCGCGGAATGAACAAAGTTAACACAGAGGAACATGTAGGCACATACACAGAGAGAGAGAAACGCAGAAACCTGTACTTATAGAATCTTGCCTTGCCATATATATTTAACCCTTTCGCTTTAATATTTGTAATAGGGAGTATGTGCTATGGCTATGCAGGCACCCGTTAACGTTACCAACTTTTACTCGTGGTAAATGGGAGAAGAGAACTCTATAATTCTGTGTGTTGAACACGGCACTTCTGTGGAAGTGAATTGGTGAGCACAAAAAAGAGAACTAGTTGGTGGAGAACTTGAAGAGCAAAAGCGAGTTGAACTCACAGTCAGGGTATGTATGTAGGAATGGGGCTGCAGCGTCGACGAGAATGACGAAAAGTGGTGGTTGGTTGTTTCGACGATGTTGATGATAATGATGATTTGCTTGTTAAGTTTTATAAGTAGACTACTACTTGGGTTCTCTTTGGGCTGCTGTTTTGCTTGTGCTTTGGATTTGCTCTTCTACGAGTAGAATCTTACACGCTCAGAATACACACACCACTCTACCACACAAAAGCACTGATACTGATGGACTGGCAGAGATGAGGAGGAAAAGGAATAAAACCCAAAAAGTAATACTACTACGCTGACTAACTGTGCGAAGCCAACAAGGAAACTGACTTGCTGAGACTGAGTGAACTAACTACGAACAACGCAACGGCTGCTCTAAAAGCAATCGTCGGACGGACCATGTCGACTACGACGAGGAGGATATTATTATAAAACGCGATGTACTGAATTGATGGTGAAGAAAAATGAGGATGATGATGATGACGGAGGTGGTGGTGGTGGTGAGGTGATATGAGAGGAGATGCCATGTCGTTCTTTACTTCATCCTATTATAATGGCAATGGGAAAAAAATATTACACAGAAATAAATGGCTCTCCGTGTGGTGGTGGGGTAATATAATGACTGAACACTGAAGAGAAAAACAAGATCGACTCTTCCAAAAGAGTATGTACATACACTATAAAGACTACAGAAAATCAATATGTTATGCTTATTTTGAACATTTTTATAATAATGAATGCATGATATCTATATTGAGTTAAATTAAACTGAATTGATATAAATTTTCCACAATACAAAGAGCAAACTACAGCATAACAGAATCAACAGTGAATTTTTTCGTATTGCCCATTCATATTCATCATATAAAATTTATTTATATCAATGTCCTTACAAAATTCATATTTCTGAGTACGTGGTTTGATATTTCTAATGTTATTTAGAATACGTGGGCATAAATCTATATAGTACACCTATACCTGCTATTTAGTTTTTTAGTGTCTTACTAATCTCATATCTCTCATTGTCAGTTACATTAATGTCTAATGTTTATTACGCTCAATATTACTCATTATCATCCTGCCATTACAGATTTTTATAGTTCCGCAATAATCAATCTCAACTAGGATAATAATTTCTAGCTCAAGTTTACATCTACAATGATTTAAGATTTCGTTATTGGTAGAACAGTTCATTCTATACTAGCAAGAATGTGAAACAGCAGCAGCTGGTCTTTGAATTTAATATGTTGAAACATTACTTCTAGCTTACCCGAAACCCAATGATATTTTGAAGCTTTTACGCATTTCATCTAATATCTCACGATAATGTTTGATCTACTACAACTTATTTCATTTATCCTAGATTCTAGACATTAGCTATATTCTAGTGTACAATGAATAATTTTCCATCTTAACAAAAGCATATCTTTACATTTAATTAATCTGTGCTTTTTTAACCTAAACTTCCGGAAAAAATCCTCTTTGTGCATGACTGTTAGATACTAGCACCCTTTAACATTGAGCTGCACATTGACACAGATTGCCGGAGATCAGTCCCGTCATTCTGCAATTAAACGAAAAATAGCAATTGGCGATTACATAGACTGAAATAATTGTAATTTATTGAGCATATTATTGTGATGCATTATCTATCTAGTCTACAATTAGGCATAATATGGATCGATGGTTGATGGTACGGTTAAAAAGAGTGTTACCTCAACCAACTCAGCCATTTGGTGGATTTCACTCTCGGTGAAATCATATTCCACACTAAGATCGCACTTCTCATTCGCAAAGTACACCGTTTTAGGGAAAGGCTCCCCTGCCAGGAACTCGTGGACCTTTCCAGCTGCTATTAGCTGAGCGTATTGTTTTTGAGAATGACGACCTAAAAATATTCCAAGAAGAGGCATACGTCTTATTTTTTGAACTTTTCCGATAAAGCTAACTATAGTGGAGCATAATATACATACCAATGAATTCCTTATCGCCCACATAGTAAATGCAAGTAATTGCTTTCACCGGTTCCGCAGTCTCATCTTCCGCGTTCTGTAGATCCATTGAAAACTCATATGACAAATTTGTCTGAGCCTCAGTCGCCAGCTTTGCTACTTTTTCGATGACCTGCGGGTCAAGGAGAATCTCTTCAAGCATCTCATAATGGGGGATGTTTCCAGCTGGATAGACTTCCATTAAACTCTTCATGAATCCATCACTCGCAACCTCTCTTGCGACAGTTTTGCGAACACAGTCACACACTCCTGAAAACAAAGATAAAAACTATTATATATTCAATATAAAAAATATGCATACAAGAGCAAGCTTAATAGTGCATGTAGATACAGTGGCATACCGACACACATAATATGAAATAATAACATATTTGTGCAAAATCTATTATTCATCATTACCTCGGACATTCCCACACTCAACAATGCAACGCCATTTGCGGAGCGGATCTTCATCTTCTTTCGTCTCAGCAACTTTCTTGCCTAATTTGAGAAAGACCATCATTCCCTTATTTTGCAGGAAGGATACAGCACGGTAAGGCGTAAGCACCAGCTTCGGAGTAAGAGAGAGCCGTTTGTGTCTCCCACCACCACTACGGTTGCCATCCCCATCCCCCCTCTGCCCATCATCGTCCCTGAATCGTTTCTTCCTCTCGGCACCGTTAATCCCCCCACGAGACCCAATATCTCGCTCCTCTATAATGTCATCCAGAGAGTTTGCCATTGGGTCGAGTTTCGGATTCCTACCCTTAGATTCAGCTTGAGCACGCTGAATGTAGTCATCCAATGAATGACCCCTGGGGTCAAGACCAGTCGTGTCCAACTGCAACTTTCGACCGGAAATCTCATTCCTCCGCAAACTTGCATTCTTGTCGGATATAGGTAAGTCGTCGTTTGCCATTGGGTCGAGTTTCGGATTCCTACCCTTAGATTCAGCTTGAGCACGC
>JAQIXX010003594.1:0-19021 GCA_034700605.1 Willowsia nigromaculata | reverse complement strand
ACGATCAAAGAGATTTTAATTTATGTACTTTTCATAGCTAACGGAGGTCATAGTCAGCCAGGCTGCGGAGCTATTGATGTTAGCTGTGACCACTTCTTTGCGGTCCGACTTTATGCTGCGTCAATTAGCAAAAATATTACCGCCTGCCCATGTTATTTGAATAACTTGAAACGTTGTACCATGGATTGTAGCAATGATGTTAAAGTGTTGGCAGGTCAACGATGCTTGTCAAGGTGAGTTTTAAATAGCATTTTTTTAAAATAAACAATTGAAATACGTGGAAAGTTACATTAAGAGGGATATGGTCTTTTGTGTCATTGTTGAAGTAACTAGTTTGTAATACCTATGTGATAATAAAAGTACTTTTGTTCGGATAATATTTTGCAGCACCAGAGGCCAGTTCTACATAAAAACGGGAAGCAGTCCATAACAAACTAATCATCCTTATTTTAAATGTCCAGACATGCACCACTATATGTTTCAAATGATTTAAAATAATTTTTAAGAGCTGTAAACTACCACACTCATAGTAAAACTATACTTCTGTTAATAAATTCAGACTTCTCTGTATTTACTTATTATTGGCTTTAAAAGTTTTGTACTGTGAGTGTTAAAGTTTATTAATGTATTAAAGAGATCCAAAATTGCTGGTTTCCATAACTGTATGATAAATTAGCTGACTGAAGGAAGGAATTCACCAACAAGCCTTTTTCTCTATGGTTTTGAATGAAAGTTTTTAAATTCAAGCTGCAGCCTCATTTATTCTACACTGGGTCTAGATTCAGTTCAAATGAAATACTTGACAGCATTCATGACATCAACTTATAAAGAGTAAATCTTGAAACCGTATTTTCTAAAAACAACTTGAGAAAATATAAATTTTAGATTATACAAGATGAGATTTTGACAAAAAACAGATTCAAACACAAACTGACTGACTGACTAGAAGCAAACACTTATATGATTCAAACAACCTTGTAATTTATGAACTCTCAATTCTATGTCAGCGAGTTCAACGCAAGTTTATTGTGTGTTTTCTGCATTGATAAAGGGATCAGTTCAAAACACTGAATTTTTGGCTTAGAATCACAGTAACATAATAATTCCGTACAATACGCAAGATGACTCTAAAATATGCACCTTGAATGAAATATGCGTTTCTCATACGTGTCTGTGAATCAGCATTGTGTGGTAACGAGATGTCATTCATACTTTAAGTTTAGGTATATGAAAATGATTAAATTCAGTTTAGCAAACACAAACATGCACGCACGCTTTCCAGTATACTGACAGATATTCAAAAGTTTTCATAGAGTATAATCAACTAAACTATAATAATTTATAAAAATGAAGGAACGGTCTCTGGTCAATCAATGGAGTCAACAGGATTTCTCTCCATTTACTATCAAACCCCCAAACAGTCTCATTACAGCCACTGTTCAGAACAATTACGACCCAACTTTCCCCACCAGTTTTCTACAGAGATTTCATTCAAGGAAATTTAGCGAAATCAGTGCTGCAGCATGCGTACCGGAATGTGTGTATCTACTCTAATTTAACCAAAACTTCCAGTTATTTATCGTTTGTGCCATATTCTCCATCAGTTTGCGTGGTTTAGTGCACATTCCAACTTTCTCCGGAGGAAGTATTTAAAAAATACTTATTCATGTTAATAGTGTTACAATTTTAGTAATTCGATAGCATTGAGGTGGAGACAAGCACATACAATATTTCTCGTTTTTCTTATCATAATTACCTAAGTTTTAAGTACTCTAATGAATATAAAACACGTGAATAAAAACTAAGATAAGATTTGTTAATATATCTCGGTTGATTTATACGTAATTTATCTACTCCCGTTCGGTATATGTTGTTTAAATGAACTCATCATACAGTGCGGTTGACAAATATTTTGATGCTAGAACCAATGCATTTATGATTGTTATTGTCATGCCGTTATTGAATCATTTTGATCTTATATAATCTCATTATCATTACACATAAAATTGTAAATTACGAAAGAAATAT
Organism: Willowsia nigromaculata; assembly: GCA_034700605.1. Classification (NCBI taxonomy): domain Eukaryota; kingdom Metazoa; phylum Arthropoda; class Collembola; order Entomobryomorpha; family Entomobryidae; genus Willowsia; species Willowsia nigromaculata. The sequence goes on along the minus strand of JAQIXX010003594.1, from coordinate 16,993 downwards.
TAAGATTGTAGCTACACGGAAATAGCTTGTTCTGCGATGACGTATGCATCTGTAAATATCATTTGAGGACAAAACACGGAGCAGAGTAACAAAAAAATGTGTACGAATCAATAAATTATGCCTCAGTAGCTATTTATACTCTCTTACTAGGCGTTTACTTGTAATTTTATTTGGATTCACGCCAACTATTTTTATTACTTTTAAGGCAATGCGACCATTCATCAAAAGTATTTTGACAGACGTAGAAGGAAATGGACGAATTTTATTGCTTAAATCTCTGGTGACATAGATTATTCATATTTAAAGCATTTAGAAAAAACTTGGGAACCCAATATGTGGAAACTAACTATCAGTGTTAGATTATTAACGTTGTTATGAGACGTACGGGTAAATCATATGGTCAAGTTTGGGTCAAATGCTAATAAAAACATGCGAACGTCGTCTCAGGACAGACAGTTTACAAGTGACCAAAATAATTCAGCAAATTTGTTAAGGCATAGCGGAAGCAGCATTTTTATATGATTTTATGAAACATCCAAATGATACTTTGATTTGGATGGCTGCCAATTTTAATCCCCTTTCAAACAATTGGCGCATTCATACAGAACTTATGCGCTAAAAATTTGCATTAAGTAAGATAATAAGTATAAAAAAGAATATAATGAAAACTATTTTGATAACCAAACAGTGAATTTGTACATATGACATGAACATGAACTTTGTCTTCTTTGAACTGTAATCCTTCTTTTAATTTTATTATCGTTCTCAAGCAACTAACATGAACTTCTTTGGGATAGTGAAGTTAACTCTTGATATTACCTAATTGCCTTGTCCCTATCGTTTTGCTTTAAATGTGAAAAATATTAAAAATGCGAGAACCGCAGTATGCCTCAAAAACAACATCGGTGACAGTTAAAGTATTAAATTTTACAAGAACTCTGATAATCCCGCCATCTACATAATACAAAATATTTGCATTCACTAACTATTGGAAAGTAATATTTCTGTTGGATGTCGCGAAATGTATGAATGAATTCACTTTGCCACCTTCTAGGATTTTTTGTTTTCTTTGTTATCTTGAAAATATTTGAAGTTTAATGTTCATATTGCAATCAGCACAAACATATTGTGAGATCGATGAGAATACGACTATCAACATTCTACACCTAAGGAAATGCGGTTCTCTGTGTAAACCTAAGCCTCCAACCGTTTCAGAAATTAGATTTCTAAACAATTCCGGAAGGTTGCAAACGGTTGGAAGTCATCATTTATCTTGGTGGAGCAAGCATGATTAACTCTGAAGCAGTGAAAATCCTCGAGCAGATAAAAGCTTTTCTGAACAATTAAATTATTTTCAAATAATTCTTACGTCATGGGGTTATCTATCCTCTAAAAGTAAATATTGAAAGGTAATTTAGCCGGAGTAAATGACCATTAAAAATTCAAAAGATTTTCCAGTCGTAATGACTATAAGTAACGCGTACGTAATTTCAATGGTGACACAAATTGCCCATAATTACTAATATTTTATTTCGTTTAATGTTGCATTTAATTTCAAAAATGTAATGAAAAGCTAAATATTATATTTGGAACAGATATTCAAAAATTGTCATAAACATAGGCATAAATTGTGGTAAATTATTACACATTCCGCTACTGTAATAATTTTCCTTAATACAAAGTGCATAGGGTTAATAGAAAATGTCTCGCCTAGTCCAATTGGTCATTCCCCTGCAAAATAAATATGAAAAGAGCTGCGTTCATAAATAAAATGAAAGATTGGAGCAAACCACCTCAAATCACAGCACTGACGGTCTCTGGTGAATCAATGGAGTCAAAGGGAGTTCTCGTTATACACTCCCAAATCACCGACAAGTCTCATTTTAGCCTTTCTCAAAACACTTACGATCCAACTTTCTCCAGGAATTATCTATAGAGGTTTTTTCATGGAAAAGTAGAAATCAGTGCAGCAGCAGTAACGGCATGCGTGTACGTACGCTACTTTGATCCAAACTTCCCGTTAATTACCATTTGTGAAATTTGTTCCAGCATTTCGCGTGGTTTCCCCTCGTCAGTGTACAGAACATGTTCCTGCTTTCTCCGGAAAAAGCACAACAAAAAATTATACTTATTCATGTTAATTTTTAAATTTTCTGATTCCAAATTTCTGTAAATGTATGTCAATTGGGTTAAAGCACATAGTTACACAATTTTCAAGTTTCCTCTGTCCAATAATTCGTTGGAATTTGTCCAAACAAATAAAAAATTATATACAAAAACATCTAGCTGCTGACTTAATCTCTGATGTTTTAAAGAATTCATCAAAATATTACATTACTGAATGAAAACCGTCACTACTACTTGACGTTACAACAATTGTGAACTATTCATTAGCTAAAAAATCACGTATTTGTGAGCAATTGAAATAGTTTAAACGGCTTATGTCTATGTTCATTTGAATTTCTGTTGAGGACTAAAAAATGGAGAAAAATATGTGCGACTCATATAATTTTATTAAAGAAGCTATTTATACGATTTCAACATGCGTTCAAATCTAATTTTATTTGGCTTCATGCCAACTATTATTATTAGTGCTTTTAAGACAATAGGCTTTCTCATCATCAAATTATTCTCAATAAATATATCCATATATTTGACTACAAGCTTTGAATATTCGACTGTTATATCTTATTTTAGCTAAATTACGGGATTGTCTGAGATATTTTTGACAAGTTGCATACTTTTCCAGGGACCTCTACTATACAGATGAAATCTCCGAAATAAAATCGAAACATAAAGGGTCAAAGTCTGAAGGAGAGTCTGGAACACTTCTGCTCGTCATTCTTGGAAACCTTATCACTGCCCAAGGACTCCTGCCAGGGGATTGGAACATTGAATCATTTACCGCCTCACTATACCTTCAATTAAATTCATATTTCCTGCCTCATCTGTATTTCCTAACGTGAATGTTAAATGTCAATTAAATTTTATAATTGATTTTCCTAAACTTAACATATCATATAATTAACATTCGGCTCATCAGCGTGCATGCGTTTGCAAAGCAGTAAAAATAACTATTCCTCAAATTCCTTTTTTCAACAAAAAATCTGCTATAAAAACGCAAATAGTTAGAAGTTCCAGCAGAAAAAAAAACCAGCCACAAACTGACCAAATCTTTATTTCGTACCTTGCCCTCAATATTTTCAGTAGGCTTGTTAAGAATGTACTGAGATGAGCACGCTTGCTTGTAAAGCTGAAAACATCCAAAAGAGCTCCATTGTTTGTAGGACTTAAGCAAAAGGGCTCGTTTAACTGGATATTCATGAAAGACAGAGTCAATGCGATGCCTGATTTTCTTTTTGATGGCATCTGAATATTGTAATCCAAAAACTCCCGATTCGATGATCGAACCCAAGAATTTTTGAAAAAGATAATCATACGTTGATCTACTGTATACATGCCATGTGTAAAGTTGAGGTGCAAAATCTTGGTCTTGAGATCGCAGATCTTTTGCTGACTTCCGGAAGTTCCAGCACACAAATTTTACCATGTTTGACAGGAGAGAATACAGAACTATAAATTGGTGTGATATCCTTGTAATGACTGGAGTTCCAGTACAAACTATCCTTCATCTGAAATTTTGCTGTTTTAACGCCAACCGGAGATAACGTGTGAATACTGACACATGGGCTACGGAGATTTTGTTGGTGGCAGAGATGCAAAACACTTTGAAGCAATTCCTGCCACGATCTCTCACTTCTGGAAAAGTGAACGGTACAGTCCAGAAACTGATTTATAAGCGGCCAATATCTGTCAAATTTTGAAATTTTATAATCCCTGAAATAACTTTCAGCAAATGTTAGACGTGATCCTACTAATATGATAAGGAAAATGCTTATGAAAATCATCATTACTAAGTACTTATAGTTAGTTTAATATCTAAAGTTCAACAATTAATTTAACTAAACTTTCATAACTAAAGTACGTATATATAATAATTAATGCAGAAATTTAGCACAATATTTTTGTAACCCACACAAGCATCTAACGTTAACGTCCGCCACAGAATGTATTGTAATATCCTTCAATGTTGTAGACTTTTAAGCCAATCAGTTGTACGAATTATTGGAATACGAAAATATTTAGATTCTCTGCTTTGGGCAATAGAATCAATCCGTATACATTTTTATCTTCCTGTATGCTATTTGGGAAATGTTTACTCAGCAGATAACAAGCAAATGTTTTTTACGCTGACAGTATTCCTAAGCTTGAGATATTTATTGGATCACATCTAACCTTCAACTAATTTAACCGTCTTTTACGGTAAACAAAGAATCTTTCATTTGGAGTTTGTTCTCATAATCAAATACTTGAAATGTGCTTAAAGCCCAACAACCAATGTCTTTTGTGAATATATTTTGCAAGTACTTTGGTCATAAGTACTCACACAAAACACTTTCAACATTTGTAGTTTAACTTCACCCATTTTGATTCTTTCCAGAAGTTTATTCCACAATGAACCATCTACTACGATCAAAGTTGTCTTAGCACTAAATATATTTAATAGCTGCAGAGTATTTGTTGTTTGTTGGTCAGATTGATTGTAATAGGTGTAAAGGAAGTGGTACTTCAAAATATTTCTTCAAGAAACAATCCAAACTTATAAAATGAAGAATAAATCCGTCGAGTTTACTTTGCAGACATATTCCTACCTGTTAAAATTATAAGCATTGTTTGAACAACCTACACAAATTTTGACATTGGTATTAAACTAAAATTTACATGAGAGGATATAGTGGTCGGTAAACATGACCAAAATAGGAACATGTTTTGAGTGTACATCACAGCTTTTATATATGAAATGAAATTATACAATGCACATATGAAACTCAAAGGTTAAAAAGAAGTCAATTAGGAACGGCCTTTCCCAAATTAAAAATGTTTATTTGCGTTCCCCTAGACCTTGGGGATTTATGTTACCGAGTGTTCTTCTGTTAAAATAAGCCCACACCTGTTAACCCGGCAAAAACCAAAAATTAAAAACTTAACGACACACAGTCCATGATTCTCCCAGTTCAAATGCTAGGTCGAATATGTAGTAAAAAACAAACATTGAGACATTAATATAATATTTAATTGGTCAGTGCAGAATTACTTGGTGTCATAAAACCTTAACGAGGTGTCATTTTATTAATTTGTTGTGTCCTTACCGGAAATATGAATAATATGTCGTTTTTTATCCCAATTAGCTATTTTTAATCTTCTAATGAATATAAGATAGTCCATAAGAATTTTAGTTTAAATATATTAATATTTCTCGGTTGATTTATGGGTAATTATATCTAGTCAGTCACCACTTAACTGCATTTATCATACGGTACGCTTAACAAAAATTTGACGCCAGTACCATTGCATTTATTACTTTTATTATCATACCGTTAATTGAATCATTCTCATCTTCTCATCATCACTGCCCGAAAGAAACATCATATTTGTAAGTTCACGGAAATACTTTATTCTGTCGTGATAAGTGCATCTGAAAATGTCATTTGGAGACTGAAAACGGAGCACAGTGACACAAAAATACGACTTATCAAATTTTGTATGAGTAGCTATTTATACCGTTTAGCCAAGTGTGTATTTGTAATTATATTTGGATTCCTGTCAACTATTTATATTACTTTTAAGACAATGGGTCCATTCATCATAAAGACCTTTTCAAGAAATTATATTCCATCTGACCGATACCTTCAATGTTACCAGGTGCTGTCAAGTATTTAATACAAAAAAGTTTATCCGTCGGTAAGAAAGATTTTACCTACAAAAATTAGACACAATGACTAAATTTTAATTCTAAAATCTCCGGTGAGCTCATACTACTCGTATTTAAATCCTTTAAAAAGGACTTTAGAAATATGTGAAAACTAACTATAATGACGTCGAATCCTATCTTTGATGACTCTTTTGGATTACTACTCTGTGTAAAAGATGAGCGATCTGAACGGAGATTCTTTAGAAATAGGAAATATCGATAGATTTTTAATGTTTTGATGAAACGTATGGGTAAACAATGTAGTCACGTTTTGGTCAAGTGCTGATTGAAACATGCTAATGTCCTCTCAGGACTGAAAGAAAATATAGGGTGATCAATTCAGCACATTTGTTAAGACACAACAGTAGCAGCATTTTTATACTGTTTTATGAACCTTTAGGTGACAATTTTATTTGGACGGATGCCAATTTTAATACCCTTTTAAACAATTGATGCATTCATATGGAACTAAAAATTCGTAATTAGTAAAAAGTATTCAAAACAATAGAATAAAAAATATTTTGATAACCACAAAACGAATTTACACATATCTCTTTCTGTTTATGTTTGTTCATTCCAAAAAGTGAAATTCTATAAACGGTATAACCAACATGCAAGTGCATACGATTGCCCAAATGTTTTTGTAATATAATAAAGCCACCAAGATTGCCTTGAAAGCATTTGAAGTTTAATGTTCAAATTATTGCGATCAACAGAACCATATTGTTGAATCGATGAAAATACCGATTGACAATGATTAACTCTGAGCTAAACTTATTTACATTGAAAGCGTTAAGAATAGAACTTAGCTTTGTAGAAATTTGAGATGATACATAAAAGTTCAACTGATCATAATGATCTCGCATCACATTTGATATTCCCATCGTAAGAGCATCAGAATGCTTATTATAATAAACCGAAAACGTTTTTTTTTATCATCCCATTTGTTAGAAGCCGGCTTAAAAATTTAAGCGTATATTTACGTAATGTCTTAAGTATGAAGTTTAGGTGAAAAACATAAATATTTGCATCAATTCTCCTCTTCTAAGAACTCATCAATGAAAGTTTGTTGCATTGAGAACTCCATTCTCATTAATTCTACAACGGGTCTAGGTTGAATTCAATTGAAAGGATTGGCAGTTGTATTATGACTCTGACAGTCAAGAGAAATTCGCATATTTCTTTTTCGAGTTTTAATATTGCATACTAGCTGTACATTAAGTAAAAACCCGACAAAGCGAAACATGAAAAAACTTTAATGAAATTGATTGACATGGCTTGAAAAACAACGTCCCTCTTGAACTCAGTAATTTCAATAAATGCTTAATAATTTCTGTGCCATAGTTTTGTCAATCACTGGTTACAATTGATAAGGAGCTAAGTAGCTTAAGCAGCATTAAGTAGGATGTCATTGCTTCTAGGTTAACCGCTTTTGAATTTACAAGGTAATGGTACAAGGTGATTACTACTCTATAACTTTATAACACTGGGAAAGATACGTAAAATTCATTGGTTAACAGAATGTGTGAAAACCCTTTTTTTCACATTGTTAGCGACAGATAATGCTGTATTTTGGCTATCATTAAGTGCATACTTTATATTTTACATGAGCTCTTAAAATGTAGCAGCCACATCAAGACCCTTTCTTGTAGGCTTTAAAAAATGGCATAATCTTTCGTTTAAACATTTCAAAAGTATTTTTGTTAGTTAAAAGTCACATGTCTAACTGTCAAATCATTTATTTAGATCAAACTATGTTTCCCATTTGTCTCTAGAATAACTCAACTTACATAAAGTGGAATATCATGACTTGCAACTGATCAGCGACGAGTTTGCATTAGTTACAGACAAAAATCTTTGAAGATAACAATCATGCGTGTGGTTCTACTTTATACGTTCATATGTTACGTGTTTACAATAGGACACACACTGGCGTTCAGAGGGGATTCTTCTTCCGACACCTGTTCAAATAGAGAAACATTCGAAAAATGTTGCTGGCAGGAAGACGAAAATTACGGCATCTCATCTGATGATGAAAGACCTCGACATAGACTTTCAGATAACCCCGATGACATCAAGTTTTTCTTTTTCCCTGACGCAGCGTAAGTTCCATGAACATTTTTTGTTTAAGCTAAATAACCTGAAACTTTGCCCTATATTAATTGCAGAAGGCCTAACGTTAATCGCACTCTGGTTATAAACAACACTGAAAGTGTTCAAAATTCTGGGCTTAAATCAGAGAAAAAAATTGTTTTAATAATTCACGGTTTTTTAAACAACGGGACGTCACCAATGCCAACTGTGATTAAAGAAGGTAATTAACTTATAGCATAAAATATCTTAGAATTAAAATTTATTTTTAAAAATATTTTGCAACTCTTGGTGTCTTGCAGCCTACCTGAAGTCATCCTTGGGTTACAACATAATTATTGTAGACTGGGGTGCCCTAAGTTCTCCAGCTCCCGGAGGTGGGGGCTCAGACTATTTACATTATCCTGCTGCACAGAACAGAGTCCCAATTGCGGCAAAGCGTGTGGCAGACTTTATTCAGTTTTTGTTGAGGGAAGGTTTCACACTGCTACGGAGAATTCACATGATTGGTCATTCTTTGGGTGCTCATGTGGCCGGTGGTGCAGGGAGAATAATAAAAAATGACACAGCTAATAAAAACCGGCTTGTGTCCAGGATCAGTGGACTGGATCCTGCAGGATTTCGATATGATTCTTCTAGAAGGGAGGAAATGTTAAACAAGACGGATGCTAGATTTGTGGATGTATATCATACCGAAAGAACTTTGCTGGGCACAGCAATTCGAGACGAAGGACATGCAGACTTTTTCCGTTAGTGTCATTCTTTATTATTATTTAAACGGAAATAATTAAAGCTTGACTTACGATCAAAGAGATTTTAATTTATGTACTTTTCATAGCTAACGGAGGTTATAGTCAGCCAGGGTGTGGAGCTGTTGATGTTAGCTGTGACCACTTCTTTGCTGTCAGACTGTATGCAGCTTCAATTACCAAAAATATCACCGCCTGTCCATGTTATTTGAGTAACTTGAAACGTTGTACCATGGACTGTGGTAATGATGTTAAAGTGCTGGCAGGTCAACGTTGCTTGTCAAGGTGAGTTTTAAACAGCATTTAAAAATAAACAATTGAGATACGTGGAAAGTTATATTATAGGATGCCGCTTCAAAAAACCAGAACATGATCATGTCAAAAAGGACCATATCCCTCTTTACTGGGCCCGGGGCCATGAAGCGGTCAGTAACTATTCATATCTCATAAATTAACCCCATGTAAAAGTCAGGAATTTCAGAGGGCCTAAAGTGGGGGTTTGCAAGGTTTGAAAGAATTGCACCCATTGATACTTTTGATCTGCGCACTGTGAGCTTTCAAATGACATGAGTTATTAGGGACCACTCCATTTCCCAGGTCCCGTTTAAGTGGGATAATGGTCCGTTGTGTCAAACTTGAATTTACAAATATTTGTAATTGGCTTGTGATAAGACAAGTACTCGATTAAGTTTTTATGTTTATAAATGTATTCACAATATGTGTTCGGAAAATATTTTGCAGCACCAGAGGCCAGTTCTACATAAAAACGGGAAGCAATCCGTAACAAACCAATCAGTCTTTCTTAAATTGTCCATAGATCCACTATTATATGTTTCAAATGATTTTACATAATTTCCAAGAACTCTAAACTAGTAAAATCTCATAGCAAAACTATTATTACATTAATAAAGCAGAACTTCTTTGTATTACCCTTTACTATGTGTTTTGTACTATGTGTTAAAATTTATTAATGAATGAAAATGCAATAATTGTTGATTTGTAAACTGTATGATAAAATAGTTGACTAAAGGAAAGAACTTATCGGCAAGCCTCTGCTCGTTAGTTGTGAACGAAAACTTTTCAAATCAAAACTGCAGCCTCATTTATTCTAAACTGGGTCTAGATTCAGTTCAATTGAAACACTTGACAGCTTTCATAATATAAACTTGACAGCTTTCATAACATAAACTTGACAATCTGTAAAGAGTAAATCATGAAACTACATTTTCTACTCTTAAAAACAACTTGAGAAAATATAAATTTGAGATAATACAAGATGAGGTTATGACTAAAAAACAGATAAATTCATATGATACAAGCAACCTTGTAATTTAAGAACTGATTCATGGCAGTGAGTTCAACGAATTTTTAAGTGTATTTTCTGCATGGATCAATTCAGTAACACTGAATTATTGACTAACAATAACTGTAACATAATTTCCCTTTACATTACGCGAAATGACACTAAAATATGCACCTTGAATGAAAAGAACTAATACGTGACTGTGAATCTGTATGGTGCGGTAACGAGGTGTCATTGTTAATTTGAATTTCAATATATAAAATAGATCATCGGTTTACCAAACATAAACATACACGCTTTCAAATATACAAAAAGCTATTTCAGATATTCAAAAGCTTTCATGGAGTACAATAAACTGTGATAATTTATTGCACAATCTCTTACACTAATGATTTTCATATTACAAACTGCAGACAGTTAATAGAAATTGTCTCGATCAGTATATTTGATCATTTCCAGTAATAAATTAAAATAAGAGCTGCTTTCACAAAGAAAACGAAAAATTGGAGTGCACCACCTCCGATCACAGCATGCAAAAAAATACATGCATACCCAAACATCATTTCTCTTTCATGATCATCTGCTAAACCTAATACCTATATCACTTAACTCTATACACACCTAATGAAAGTTCTGAGAGAAATGTTGGAACGGTCTCTGGTCAATCAATGGAGTCAACAGGATTTCTCTCCATTTACTATCAAACCTCCTAACAGTCTCATTTCAACCAGTGTTCAGAGCACTTAGGATCCAACTTTCTCCACCAATTTCTAAAGAGATTTTATTCAAGGAAATTAAGGGAAATCAGTGCAGCAGCATACATACCGGAATGTGAGTATCTACTCTACTTTCACCAAAACTTCCAGTTAAGTATCATTTTTGCCATATTCTCCAGCAGTTTGCGTGGTTTAGTGCCCATTTCAACTTTCTCCGGAGGAAGTATTTAAAAAATACTTATTCATGTTAATAGTGTTACAATTTTTGTAATTCGATAGCCTTTAGGTGAAAAGAAGCACATACAATATTTCTCGATTTTCTCATCCTAATTACCTAAGTTTTAAGTATTCTAATGAATTTAAAACATGTGAATAAAAACTTAAGATCAGATTTGTTAATATATCTCGGTTGATTTATACGTAATTATATCTACTCATAGTTTGGTATATGTTGTTTAAATGAACTCATCATACAGTACGGTTGACAAATATCTTGACGCTAGAACCATTGCATTTATAACTGCTGTTTTCCTGTCGTTATTGAATCATTTTCATCCTATATAATTTCATTACCATTACACAATAAATTGAAAACAACGAAAGATATATTATGATTGTAGCTACACGGAAATAGTTTGTTCTGCGATGACGTATGCATCTGTAAATATCATTGGAGGACTAAAAAACGGAGCAGAGTAGCAAAAAAATGTGTACGAATCTATAAATTATGCATCAGTAGCTATTTATACTCTCTTACCGTGCATTTACTTGTAATTTTATTTGGATTCACGCCAACTGTTTTTATTACTTTTAAGACAATGCGACCATTCATCAAAAGTATTTTGACAGACGTAGAAGACAATGGATGAATTTTATTGCATAAATCTCTGGTGACATAGATTATTCATGCTTAAAGCATTCGAAAAACTTTGGAAAAAATATGTGGAAACTAACTATAATGGCATTGATCCCAGTTTTTACTGGTTCTATCTGATTTCCACTAGATGCAAAAGTCCAATAAACCAAAGCAACATTTTGTGGACATAACTTTGGAAAAATCAGTGTTAGATTATTACCGTTTTTATGAGACGTACTGGCAAACAATATGATCAAGTTTAGGACAAATGCTGATTAAAACATACAAGTGTCATATCAGGACTGAAAGCACAATAAATGATAATTTAGCAAAATTTGTTAGAGCATAGCGGTAGCAGCATTCTTATCAGATTTTTATGAAACCTACAGATGATACTTTGATTTGGATAGATGCCAATTTTAATCAACCTGCAAACAATAGGTGCATTCATACAGAGCTTGTGTGCTAAAAATTAGTATTTCGCATTACAACAAGTTATAATTACGCTAGCATAAAACTATTTAGATAAGCAGACAGTAAATTTCCACATATCGCTTTCTCTACTCCTTCCTAGGTGAACTTCTTTGGGACGGTGAAATTCACTTAAATATTAATTTTATTGTCCCTATCATTTGGTTTTAAAACGTGGAAAACACTAAAAATGAGAGGAAAGCCTCAAAATGAATATTGGTGACAATTTAAGTATTAAATTTTACAATGATTCTGATAATCCCGCCATCTACACAATACAAAATATTTAAATTTTCTAACTATTGGAAAGTAATGTTTCCGTTTTATGTCGCCAAATGTATGAATGAATTCACTATGCCACTTTCTAGGTATTTTTAAAGCTTTCTTTGTTCATTCAAAAGAGTGGAATTCAATGAGCAGTATAATCAACGTACAAGTGCATAGGATTACTCAAATGGATATAAGGACATGAGTTTCATTTTACATTTTCTTTCCCTCTGTTCCTTTGCAGTTTCTAAACAATTTCGGAAGGTTGCCAACTGTTGGAAGCCATTATGAATCTCGGGGGAGCATACATGATTATCTTTGAAGCAATGAAATCCTTGAGCAGATAAAAGCTTGTCTGGACAAAGAAACGATCAAAGAAAGCATTCTTTCCACAAACAATTGGAGAAAAGCAGTCACACACGTAATATGACAAATTGTTTATGTGGGTGGTCACTACATCAGATATAAAATATAACTCATAATATCTTGTAATGAATACCAATTGAAATCGTGATGAAATGTGTAATCTAGAACCTGCACAACAGAATTCAATCATTTTGCAAAATGTTTATATTCTTGGGCATTGTCATAAGCGAAAACTGAAAGGCCATTGTTGGGAAGTCACCAGTCTAAAGAACATTTTATGCAGCTCTAGGCTTCACACAAGCAACTATACACTATAGTGCTCATAGTATTATGTATAGTCATCATATCCAAGTAATTCATGTGATAAGACCTTTACTGCAGATGAAATTTCGGCAGTCAATACCTAAACGAAATATGCAAGAGTGAAACACATACACACACGTCATGCGATTATCTAAAATATATTAATAATTAATAAAACGTAATGGAGTAAACGTAAAGTAGCCGGAGTAATGAGCATTAGAAATTCAACACAATTTCAAGGCGTAATGACTATACGTAACGCGTATTTAATATTAATGGTGACACAAATTTTCTCAAATAAATAATATTTAATTTCGTCATATGTTGCATTTAATTTCAAGAATGTAACGATAAGCCAAATATTCAATTTCGAATAGACCGACAGACATCCAAAAATTGTCATGGAGCATAGACATAAATTGTGGGGGTTTATTACACAATAGCCAACTTTAATGCTTTTATTCATATAAATTCCGCATGTCTAATGTAAAATGTCTCGACCAGTCCATTTGGTAATTCTCACTATAAGAATATGAAGAGCTACTTTCACAAAGAAAATGAAATATTGGAGTGAACCACCTCAAATCACAGCATGCACACATTCATGCATCGTTTCACTTTCACAAATATATACACAAGCTTTTTTCATTTAAAACCCTATCCTCAACTGTTAAAGCTTTTTGTATGTCTTTAAATACTTACTCATGCTTTATGTTATACAAACGGACATATAAAACTTATTACCATTGCATGCATGTACACACTTGGAGAGAAAGCCCTCAGAAAAATGTTGGAACGGTCTCTGGTCAATCAATGGAGTCAAAGGGAGTTCTCGCCATGCACCAGTCTCATGTCAGCCACTGTTCACAACACTTACGATCCAACTTTCTCCAGCAATTTTCTTCCGACTTATTTTCAAGAAAAAGCAGAAATCAATGCAGCAGCAGCAACGGCATGCGTGTACCTACGCTAGTTCTACCAAAACTTCCCGTTAATTACCATTTGTGCCATAAGCTCCAGCATTTCGCGTGGTTTTCATTCAAGAAGCACAGTTGTACAGAGCACGTTTATACTTTCTCGGTGGAAAATTATGCGTCTTCCTGTTAGTTCTCAAATTTTGTATTTGCAATCCAAATTTCTGTGAATGGAAAACAATGATTTGATAACGACTTATATCCAGATATTCAAATAAAAAATCCCTGTCCAAGAAACTCCCCCTGAGCTCTTCAAGATCGGAATTTCTTACATATTTAAGTGACCAAGTGTTTTTTGGTGAAAGTGTGCCCACGCCTGTGGATCTCGTGAAATCCAATAGACCCAAGTCCCCACCATAACGCTGTGGACCACAAGGAGTTTTCCATGATCTCTCCTCTTCCCTAAGAAGCAATCTCCTCATACTACGTCACATCAAAATAATTAATAACAAGTGCCAAATATTTACTGTGAGTTCCTGTAATTTGTTATTTTTGTTCCTAATTGCTTTACTTTTTGTTCTTACATAGACTACATTACAAGTAAAATTTATACTCAATTATGTCAATAAATAAAGTAACACCAGCTAAATATTTTGTACATTTTACACGCATTCCATATCTTTCAAAACAAAAAATTTGTGCACTAATACATTTACCGTTTGGATCTCTGATATCACCTGTTAGAGAAATCCTACATTTCTAAGTACACGAATATCTCTTGAGGACTAAAAAGTTGAGAAAAGTATCAAAATAATATGTGCGACTCATTAAATTTGATAAAAGTAGCTATTTATACAATTTTAACAGGCGTGCAGTTGTAATTTTATTTGGATTCATGCCAACAACTATTATTATTTTTAAGACAATGGACCTTCTGATCATAAAATTATTTTCAATTGACATATCAATATATTTGCCTAGGGGCTTTGAATATTCAGCTAATATTACTTTATTTTTGCAAACTACGGGATCGTCTGAGATATTTTTGATAAGTGACATGCTTTCCCAATGGTTGAACACAAAAAGTGTTCGCATTGCTAAATGTGAAATAAATCAGTAATGAGTATCCTTAAGAAATGTTCCCGTCAGATGTCGCGGAATGTACTGTTCTAAATTTTGTAATCGCAAGTTAGAAAAAAATTTAAACGGGGTGAACTGCTGCTTTTGCTGTTTTGAATAAACAGTGAATCTCCAACAATATAAGCATAGAAATAAAATATCCATAAGAATCTTCCATAAATTTTTTTTGCATTACTCAATGGAAAACATCACTACAGCTTCACATTACAACAATTGTGAATTATACATTTGTTGAAGAAATCTTATATCTTTGTAATTACAAAGAAATAGTTTATTTAAACTGTCAATTGTCAATGCTCTTTTGAATTTCTCTTGAGGGCTAAAAATTAAGAAAAATGTATGCGACTCATTCAATTTTATAAAAAATAGCTATTTATATCATTTCAACAGGCGTTCAATTATGATTTAATTTGGATTCATGCCAACTACTATTATTTATTTATTTAAGATAATGACTTTTTCATCATAAAATCATTTTCAATAGACATTCCATTTTTAACTCTTCGAAAGAACGTTAGATGTCGCTGAATGTACTGTTCCAGATTTTATAGTCGCATCTAAAAATAAATTTACAACACTTGTCATGGGGCAAACTGCTTTTGCTGTTCCAACAATATAAACAACATGACCGTCTTGAAATCAAACGACAAATATATTTGCATAATAATTGAATAATAAATTAAAAACACATATTCATAATGTGACTGAAAACGAACCCGTTTAGGATCACAGAAAGTTCCGATGATCATCACTCCACAAGAAGGGAAATGCGGCTCCCCGTGTAAACAAGGAACTCCGACCGTTTCAAAATGAGGATTCTGAACATTTTTAAAGGGACTGCCAACTGTCGGAAGCTATTATGAATCTCGGTGGAGCAAACATGATCAACTGTAAAGGAGTGAAAATCATTGAATAGATAATAGCTTGTCTGAACAATGAAAACATCAAAGCAAGTCTGTCTTTTAGGTAAAACTTGAAAGCAAATCACAAACAGAAAATTGCAATTTTTGGGTGGACCAGACACAGAATATAACTCATGATATTTTGAAAATCTCAACGGAGTCATCTTTTTACACTTCAGGGCTTGCACACATAAACTATAGAGTTCTTAATATTCCAGTAACCGTATCCAAATAGTATTTGTGACGTGCCCGTAAGAATTTTCAACCAGATTCCGCATAGTCCAATACCCGAGAATCAATGACTTGAAAATTACGCGATGTGTTATAAATAGGTAGCTTTGATATTGCAGATGAAATTTTAGCGGTCATCATCTAAACGAAATATGCACTAGTGCAACGTACTGAAATATTTAATTAATTTTAAAACGCAATACTGATAATGCTTGAGGACACAAGCTTTAAAAATTTGACAGAATTTCCGAATAAGAAGATTAGTGGTGTATATGTAACCTAACCTGTATTACGGTAAGAAATAAACATTATTTAGCTTCTTCTTGGATTTTGCTCGTTATCAAAACCAAACATTCACTTCTTAATTGACCGACAGACATTTATTAAGAAAATCATAGAGTATAGGCCAAAGCCGAGGCAATCTATTGTGCAATCACCTACTCTAATGATTTTCATATTACAAACTGCGTACTTTTTAATTAAAAACGTCTCGCCGTGTCCATTTGGTAGTTCCCACTACAAAATGAAAATGAAAAGAGCTGCTTTCACAAAGAGAATGAAATATTGGATTGCACCACCTCAAATCACAGCATGCAAAAATACATGCATCGTTTCTCTGTCATTATTGTATGCACGTCACGCTTCTTAAACCCGATCTTCAAGTGTTAAAGTTTTTTATATCATTTCGCCTTTTCAACACTTACATTACACAAACTGACCGGTGAAACTTTTTATTTCACTTCAACGCATGCATGTATACACTTGGAGCTAAGCCCTGAGAAAAATGTTTGATCATTGATCAGTCTCTGGTCAATTGACTTATGTACGCTCAAGTCACCGACCAGTCTCATTTCAGCCACTGATCAGAACAT
>JAQIXX010003593.1:0-19028 GCA_034700605.1 Willowsia nigromaculata | reverse complement strand
GTAATATGGGATCATTGGGCTGAGTTGGAACCACAGTATGGATACAAGGTGAGGTATGAAAATAGCAATGCTGCCGTGGAAACGGGAGATCAGATTGACTTCGCAAGTTTAGCTGCTATTTTCATTCTCGTAATATGTGCGTATGCAGTGGCTGAGCTTTGCTTTCTGATGGAACATTTTATGAAACACCGACAGACTAGCCAAACCGCTAATAAAGATCAAATAAAAACCAGAAAAACTAGAATTCGTAGCTCCAAGTTTGAAGGAAAACATTCGTCAGCATCGGTTGAAGTGTGTAAATACCCTCCAAGCAGGACAATTAAGACAAATGACTCACATTTACTGCTTGCGAGGTATTTGAGTCAGTTAATGTTTTTTCCAGTTGGGCTGCCTCGCAATAAGTAAAAATGTTGCTTGTCAATTTAAAATGTAGTGACACAAGCCAGTCCCAGTTCATTTGAAGTACTCAGAGGCCTCGAAGATTTATTCACAAATGAGAAAAGTGATTCAAATTCATGGATAACTGCATCCTTGCTCACCTCACAGACTTTAAAAAATAAACTGTATTTTAAAAAACTTGGAATTTTTTCCCTCCATTTTAGAGCACTGTAAATATAATTAATACTGGCAACGTTAGATCAGATTCATTTAGAAGTTAGTTTCAACACAAACAATTAGAAAATCATAAAGGCAAGTCAATCAAGTCTGCAAACGTAATCCTCGGTATGACAGACTCAAAGTTTTATGATGGATACTTATGAATACCTTTACATGTAATAATACTTTAAAATGCACTTAACTGACGCTATATAAAAAGCATTAAGGCTTGGCTATCGATCTGGCTTGCTTCTGATATGTGCATATGCTATATGCTCTCAATAATTGCCACACCAATCTCATGTTTATTAAAGTTGATTCTGATACAGTCGTTAGTTCTACACAACTATTCAATTGTCACCATCTATTGCAGCAAGTCAGATACATCAATTTAAAACAGCCTATGGCATCAGCACTAAACTAAACCTATATGCGATTGCATCATAAAGTCTGTTTGGTTGCAAGTTAGGTATATGTTGTTTATGTCAGTTTTTATAGGAGTCTAATCCGCTGTGTGATAATATACTAGCCTTAAAGCAACGATTATGCTCTTATTCCAAAACACAAGAAGGATGTATGATGCATTGATTCGAGCTGGACACTTGTCACACTTACTCTAGCGTAGTAAAATATCAGAAAATAAGAATTGCTTAATGGGCCTTTTAAAAGGAATTCAAACAAAATATCTTCAAATGTATCAGTCCGAATTTGCCGAAATTACAAGATGTAAAAGCCTTCGCCTAAAAACATTATCATGAAACAATCACTAACTGCTTGATAACTGAGCACGTGCTGCTAAAGAAGTCAGTGACCCATATCTGATTGTAATTTTATGATCAATGATCACCTTGCGTTTTTTTTATTTGTATGAAATAACTTATCTAGAGTGCATATGTATGTCTGTAATTTTCTCTATAGCAATAGGTATGCTTTTCCCAGTAGGTTTTTGTTACTCAAAATAGGTACTGGTATTTATTTTAAACAAAAACGATTAGGAAGTAAAACATTTTTCCGGCCATAACAACAACGCATATTAGTATGCTCTCAGTAGCTTATAATGCACAAGTAGAGCTTCATTCTCAGCGTTCATTAAATTGCTAAAATTTTAGCCCAATTTTAAACAATCAATTTCAGGAAAATATCACATAAAATGGATTGATATCTACTATTATATCAACTAGAACGCAAATAATGGACATTTATACATAATGGACAGACCGTTTATACCTTTTTCAATTTTTTATTTGGATATCTCGGTCATCACTCCGTACCAAATATTTAGTTCACATTTGTTTCTTCTTTATTCCGTACGGTCACAAGAATTTTTGAACTGTTATTTGTTAACTCGCAATATATCTAGTTGAATCTAAAAATTTAATACAAAACATTTGCCAAAAGCCATAAAGGTATGGCTAGTAATTTGATTTCAAAAACTAATGAAATAAGCCAAAAACTTGCAAGTCTGGCTTATCCTCTTTGTATCAAATGGAATCAAATAAAAAAAGAGTGGGAATATTCGGTTGAAAATAAAATATCCCTTCTACCCAATCTGTTCTTTGGTGTATTTTGTCTTCACACTTTAGCCCTCATCACTGTCATAGCTATCGTCTATTCAAGTCTTTACTATTCGGATTTGCTTCCATTGATAACTGTTTTGATTAATGTTTTCCTTGCTGTATTACTGGTTCCGTTAGTTACACTCAACAACATTCTCAGCCTATTGTATGGAGAGGAGTTAACATCTATTGTTAACTGGGGAATAAAAACAGAAGTTAAGCTTGGATTAGTTAAAACTCAGACAAAGTCAACCGGAAGTTTTTGGTACAACTTTTGCTCAGAAATATGGAAAATATTCAGTTCTAGAAGAGATAAAATCGATGTGATCGGTATTCTGTTAGCTTATTTGTTTATTACAGTTATCTTTTCTGAAATATTTGCTCCAATTTTAATTGCTTGGGAAAATATTGACCCAATATATGTAATAATGTGTGTACTAACTAGAGCCAGGATTTTATCAACATCAGTCCTCCAGTTCAATATATTTCTTGCTTTCATTAAATATACAATATATTTACACGTCACTTCTGTCATGACTTTAGCAAATTTGATAATGAGTTATGCTCATTGTGGAATTTTTCTAGCGTCTCATCTTCAAAAAATGGAGTTGAGTTACTCGATGATACGTTTGTACAGAACCTTGCGGTTAACTGTCCAATCACTTGATATATTGCTAAAACATTTTGTGGGTTCTTTTCTGGGTGCAATATATTTCGTAATTTTAATGGCTATTAATCTTTGTGTTTTTGGATGGAAGGTTTTGGATTTGAAAATGTACCTGATGGTATTCGGAGTGACGTTGTTTTTAGTGGTGCTCACAACAACTGTGTTAGAAGTCTCAAGTTTCCTGTTTGAAACAACAGGAAGGGTATTGGAAAAGTGGAGAAGACAGTTGTACAAGACGATTTCACCCAAGTATTTGAGAAGGGTACTGAGATCTATGAAGCCGATTGCGGTACCTGTAGGTAATATTGGCATTGTAGACAGAGATATAAAAACAAACTACTTTAATAATGTTTTGTATCAAGGTGTTAACACAGTGATAATGCTTAGAGCCGTTATCTTTAAAAAATTAGTTTAAGTTTAGAACACTGTATAACTGGGTATTACAAAAACATCATAGGTAGTTTCCATTTTTCACTGAAATTCTTATTTAACTATTACTTTACGATAGGACTACAAAAAAATTCAAGGAAGAAGCTAAAAATTTAATCTCTTCATTTTTATGTATGATTATTTAGTACGCATATCAGTAAATCTGCAAATACGTTTGGGTTTCAAGTAAATTTTTGGATATTTATGAATGCTTTGCAATGACATGCTCTGATGGATTTTGTTGTCGTTGTTTTTAGTCATTTTCCTGTGTTTTGCATGTCCGATTAGTTATACTATTAGCTAGTTTTTTCAGCGGGCTCAAAAGACAGTTAGGATTATATTTTGCAGTGCAAACATTGGCGCAAAACATGTCTATTATTGTAATTTACCTTATAATTGGCTATTGTTAGATATAATTACACAAAAGGTTATACATCCATTTGCATGCTTTTAGCTTGTAAATTTGTAATAATGTATCCCTAAATATAATGTACTATATTGTGCAAATTCTTACATATTAATTTAAGTTGCCAAACATTATATTATTATATATTTTGCTGCAATCTCTTATGTAACACATCAGAAACATTTAGGCTTACCGTACCTATATTTAGGTGTACTGTATGTTCTGTTCGTTGTGTATGAACAATCCGTAAGTATGGACAATTTGGCTTCATTGACAGTAATGACATATAAGCTTTACTATTAACGGTTATTGTATAGTCATGTTAAATTTGCTTTATACAATTACGTATATACGTATCAATCTAATCCATTTAGAATTTAATCTTTGTTTACAAATTTTGTTACTTTGGTTACTGATGTAATGTAAAATACATGTTACTAATCTTTTATATTAAAATCTTTTATTTATTTATTACTTTTGATATGTGCAGTTTTAGGGACTACAGAAAGTTTCCTGCTAATGTTTGTGTAGCTTTCAGTAATAAAAATACTCGTAGATATTGCTAATCTCTAATTAAAATTATAAAAACCACTTTAATATTGCTTCTCATTTCTAATGGAGCTGGTATATTTCGAAGGTTTTCAAGTTGTCCAATGTATTTTTTGACATATTTTTTTATTTTTGTTGGTGATTTCTCGTTTTGCCACCTTACCCAAACACTTTGAAGCTCTGTGGAAGCAAGTGAACCCATGCTCCTCGTAAACTTGCTTACCGATACAGGCGAATTGGTAAACTGGACTACGCCGCTTGTTCACTATCTCGACACCTAATCCCGTCTTTTGCTTTTAAAATAAACCCAAAAAGATAAGAGATTTAAATGAATTTAGTGGACTACACCGACCGTGCTGCATAATACGAAGGTCTTGCAATACAATTTTTTAATTGGAATACACAATAAACCTCCAACATCAGAGTTGTTAGCAAAATAATAAGGAGCTAACCAAATTAAAACGATTCCTTTAATATGAAGATGTTTTCTCATCTTCTTGCTTCTAAGTTCTGCTATAACGAGTGCTATGGTAAGCCACATATACCAATGCAGAACATTAACTACTATGCATAACATAATTTTTATTCAAAATTACGATTACGATGCTGATCCACACCCAATTGGTATAGTCTTCGTATGATGCTGGAGATACATTACATACTACGCTTTGGCATGCACAGTTAACTCTAGTTTTGCATAAGTTAAACATAAGTTTTGATTTAGTTTTCTAAACGCGAGACTTTGCTCTGCAATCTAGTTTTAATATTCTTTTTAATGGAGTACATCTGGTCCTTTGACTAGAACACAGGAAAATAATGTATGGTCGGTTGGGTAGTCGGTATTTCACACTCAAAGACTTTTAATCTGTGCCCTTTCCTATTGTTCCTTTCAAAGCAATAAGCGGATTATCGTTGTCGAGCTAGTGTACAGTCTTTCACGAATACACAGTCAGGCGAATTGACGAATACCCAAGCATTTTATTTCAAGTCGTAAGGCTTACCACAGATGTGCAAATTTGCTGCATTGTTAATCATTTTGTTTCACGTGATACCTGCAAGTATTCTGAGCACATCGTCATAAGCACGGCAAGAGTAGGATTTTATGTTCCTCAAAAAAGTCAATAAGCTGCCCCATCAATAGATTAGAAGAAAACGTCTCATGTTTCCAGATGTATCCTCTGAGATGGCCTGCAAATCTTCTTAGATATACTACAGCTATGCAACTGCAGCATATCATATGAGCATGTACCATGCGACACTATCAAATGATGAAATCAGCCCGCTTATCGACAAACTTCCACGTTTTCTTAAAGGCGTGCGTGATAAGAAATGTACGGGAAATGGTGCCACAAAATGAACAAAATATCGCTCAATAGGAAAGGATACTATTGGTTTTTGGGTGATTGTGATCTCTGGTGTGGAGAAAATGATGTGGACATATTCCTGATTACTATCATATCGAATAAATGAGTTGGGAAATAAAGTTTGAGCTGTCATTGAAATATCGAAATCGTTGATATCCGCATCAAAAGATATGGGTACTGGCTGTGAGGTAGATAGTTGCTCATTTACAGTCCATATTTCCATCATTGTAGTAGGATTGATTGATGAAAACTTATGTCAGTTTAAAACCAATGAGGACTTCACTGTATTTATTCTGCAGGGATTTTGTTGGATGGGATCTAGGAGACATTCATCTAACAAGTTGTACAGGTGCTTTGATTTTTGCCGCAAATAGGCAACGTACTAATTGTGAAATATTACCTTTCTAAACCAATGCTCCAATCAATGTACAGCCAAACCTGTCAGATATGCAATCATACTGAGAAAAGATCATTCAACTGCACAACATGTGCAAAAAGTTACAAGCATAAGCAATACAAAGCTGAAAGAATATCAAATTACGCGTTCCACAGAAAAACCTCACGAGTTGCTCAATACGTTCGTTATCCTTTAAAAGGAAGGAAGCGATGATGGCACATCGGCGGAAGCATAATGACTCACGGTTGTACTTGTGTATTTTTATAGCATTTAAAAAAAACTATCTGATCTGTATTCAATATCATCACATCAAAAAACATTTAGATATAAAAAGTCACCAAGCATTATTGTGTTTTGCATGTTTTTTTATTATGCTTAACGAGATGCTATAAACTCAAACCACACCAGCTTGTGTGTTTACATGCTTGAATTATCCGAAAAATTAAAAAAAGAACATTTCAGGCTTAAAATGCCATTTCAGGACACAACAATATAAATACAAAATCCTGGAATGCATAATTTGCGGAAAATTCTTTCAAATGTATTTGTGATATTCAACACATATTTTGTCTATAACGGTGAAAAGCCTTACAATTATTAACTATGTAATCACCAGAGAGCGAGCGTTTAGGATTTGTCCTATTCTTAAATACTTTACCTATCAAAAATACGTTTGACATGCAAACGAATCATGGCAAAAGAAGTCGTTTGACGCTTGCATATTTTTCATATTTTGTCCTATTTTGAACGTTTGTGTCCTATGTCCTAGGACATGCATATTTTATGCATTTTATGCATTTTCATACATATATTTGGAGGCTTCATGCATAGGTATGCGTATGTAAATAAGTTTACGGAGAGTTTTAACAAGCAAAGACAGTGAACCCAATAAAATATTTCAATTAAAGCATAACGGTACAACTAAACATGTTAAGTTCAAACCTCTCAGTCACACAACTGGATTTGCTTCATGTTATTGGTTAATGCAAACCTACATACATCTGTGCTATCATGGGTAGAGTAGTAAGCTTGTAGATATTGTTAGTTGTTATGTACGCTAAACATTTACTGATTCCAGGATTAGCTAGTAGTCTCTCAACTTCATTGCTACTTGTTTATTTTAAAATAAGTTTTAAGCACCAAATGATTAAGATGTCACGAAAAATTGGTATCAAAAGTGCATTCAAAAACTGGTTACAGGAAGTGCACTTGAATGAACGAAAACATTTTGAGCTGGAAGGAAACATTATTTTCTGCAATGTAAGGAATTGGCTAAAATATCAACCAAACTCACGATGCATTATTGTGTGCTAGATTAAAATAAATGGTCGGCCTATATATTTTATATTTAATTAAAGGCATGTGCTAAACGATACCCCTGGGATCGGAAATCTCAGTTTTTACAACATGTGCAAACCGTACTTCATCAAAAGTGTGTTACATTGAAATCAAAAACTGGGCGTCAATCAACCCTAATCAGTTCATCTCCAGTAGCTCACGAATTCAATCGGGATTTGTGTGCAGCATTTCTTGCCGCTGACATTCCTGCAATTAAGCTTGAAAATCCTGTTTTAAGAAATTTTTTGGAGAAATACACGAAAAGGCTCGTTCCATCAGAATGGCTATTGCGCACTTCTTTACTGAAGTCACATTACCAGAAGGTCTGGCAAGTGAAAGTCTTTTTTAAATGTTAATTAGTTGGTCTAAAGTAAAAATTCATGGAACTATGTATCTAGATAGTAGACACAATTCGTGAGGAGGCATCAGGGCGACGAATTTGGCTAGAAATAGACGAAACGACAGACAGAATGGGACGCTTTATTGTTCATGTTGTAGTAGGCTGCTTAACTGGTGAATTAACTAAGCCACACTTGCTAATGTCGCGAGAAATTCCCGTTGCCAATCATGTAACTATTGGACAACTGGTGATGGATGCTGTCCGTAAGTGGATAAAGGCTTTACTTAATTTAGAAAGAAGTAACCAACAAATAGACAAACAATTTATTGTTTTACATCCAGATTTTTTATGGCCAAACACAGAAGAAGCAATGATTGACAAAAATTTTGCAGTTTTGCTAACTGATGCCGCACCATACATGACCAAAGCAGGTCGCAATTTAAAGAATACTTACCCGAGCCTGTTACACATAACTTGTGTTGCACATGGTTTAAACCGAGTTGCAGAGACAATACGTGAGAATTTCAAAAAGGTGGACAAATTACTTGCGTCAACTAAGGCTATTTTTAAAAAGTCTACTTCTAGGAAGCGAGAATATAAAAGCATATTTCCTGAACTACCTTCACCTCCAGAGCCTGTGTTGACGAGATGGGGCACATGGATAGCAACAGCACATTTTATTGCTGTGAATTATGCTGCCATAAAGGAAGTAATCTTTAGATTTAATCCTGCAGATGCTATTTCTATAAAACAAGCACAAGATTTATTCAATGATGCAGAAGTAAAAAATAACTTAATCGATATATCTGCAAACTATTCCTTTTTGACAGAATCTTTAACAAAGTTGCAATGTCGATCAATTACATTGGTTGATTGTGTCAATGAAATTTCATCAGTTAAAAAACGCTTGCAGCAAAATATATCATCAGTTGGTCAACTTGTTCACGCTAAACTTGAATACGTTTTGAGTAAGAATCCTAATTTTAATGAGATTTTTGAAATATCTAAGTCTTTAAGTGGTGACTCAACTGCTTTGTGCAAACTGCAAAGTTAATTGGTTGTGATATTTGTTAAAATGTATTAAAAAGTGACTTTGTAAAAAAATTTGATGCATTATGCTGTTTCCTGATAGGATTTCTTCCATATGATTACATACATATATAGAAAAACTGCATTTTAATTTGTCCTATTTTATGTCCTATTTTGACCATTTTTCGTGCATATTTGCATGCATATTTTTTAAATTTTCATGCATATTATCTCGTTCTCTGCTCATGATGAAAAGAATGACTCCTTTTAGAGCTATTGCCACTCCGGACTCTGCTTGTGAGTCTCAGCATTTTTCATGCTCACTGTCTGCTTTCCAGATGTTAAGTTTTTGCGTATGCCTATGTAAAAATTATTGAATTTCCCATCAAAACACAAAATCCACTGGTTTTGAAAACAGTAAAATAGTGAATGGGAAAACAAATAAATTTACCATAGAAACCAAATATCAAAAAATACCGGAGAAATTGGTAAGTAAAACTAATAATTGTTTTCAAGGTTTTGTAAGGGAAAATATAAGCACTTTTTACTTTAAACAATATCTATAGATTATTCGGTACATTTTCCTAATGGCTTACCAATGTGAGAGTTGTGAGCGCACATTCCATACCAAAAGCGGAAGGCGGATACATACTGAAGCTGTTCATCTAGGAATCCTCTATCCATGTAATACCTGTGACAGAACATTTACTAAAAAATCCAATCTGGTTGATCACGTGAAAATTCATAAAGGCGAGTTCCACTTCAAATGCAATATATGTAACAAACGTTTTACAAGCAATTGGTCACTCAACCAACATAATAAAATCCACAATGAAAGAAAAATTGAGTGTGCTATATGCAACCGGAAGTTCACCTACAAATCACACCGAGACAGGCATTTACGTACTCATACTGGAGAACGACCACACAAGTGTCACATTTGTGGAAAAGGATTCCAGGAAAAGGATATTTTAAAAGTTTACCAAGTTAGCCATACAGGTGAGAAGCCACATAAATGCTCAATATGCTCGAAAACCTTCACTTTGAGATCAGGTATGAAGAAACATGAGAAATTACATACTCAACAGGAGCAGTATTACTTTTGTTCCCTTTGTCCAAGGAAATACAGGTATAAATCAGATTTGAATTATCATCTTAAGAAACACACAGGTGTCCCAAAATCCAAGGAATTTCACTCATGTGTATTTTGTAACAAGTTGTTTGTCAGTGTTAACAACCTGTACAATCATATTCGTCTTTTGCATATCAAGGAATTTTTATATGAGTGCGGATTATGCGACAAAGTATTTGTCACAACTCAGGCAAGATTTTGTCACGTTGCAAGCAAGCACACACAAGAAAAGCATCATAAATGTGAAACTTGTGATTTAAGGTTTTTCAGTGCTTATCAGCTAAAACAACATATTATTCAGCTGCACGAGTGTCAGCGCTTTAACTGCGTGTTTTGTGACAAGGAATTAAAAACAAGGAATACTTTATTCAATCATGTTCGTATACATATAAAGGAAAAGTATTGTAATTGTTGTTATTGTGGAATGGAGTACTTTGATGGGCGTTCTTTAGCTCGACATATTGAAGTTAAACATGCTCCAGCGTGATAAATCATATTTCTTGGTTCATAACAAATTAAAAATAGTTTTATAATTAATATTAGGTAGATTCTAATATCCTTGTATTCATAGTATGTGTTATAGAAGTACTAGTACTGTCAATTGTAATGCAGAAGTTACAAGTGCAATTTTTGCATTTATTTATTGAAGTTTTTTCTTATGACTAAAAGCAATATAAGATAAATGTTTGTTTAATTTTCAAATAAATAGATTGGCATACGTACATGTACGTTAATAATTACTAGATTAATCTGAAGTAAGTAATGTTTTTTTCTTTCTGTCCTTGTGGTTAACATTATTTCTTAAAAGCTTCTAAATTGATTAACAAAGAATTTTGTACAAACATAAATAGCTTAAGTTAATACATGAGCCTGGAAGAAATTTTATAACCACTGGTCACTATCAACTTTACAGACAGTTATGATGGAAATTTTGTACATTGTCGGAATACGGTGTATGTTGGCTTGGTATATTATAACACCTTTTCATCACTGATCAATTTCCACATCATTGTTCAAAATTTGTAACGCTGTATAATGCAAAATAATGTAAATACATAAATGTTGCATGTAGTGTAAATCACAATATATTTATTTTCTGTCGAATAAGTTTCAGATTGAGACGAAGCTTTTTAAACCATTCAATGCACTCGTTTCACTGTTTGCACCGTTCTAGTTTTTTGTTTAAATACTTTCAATACTTTCATATGATATGTACGTATCAGTGCATACATTTTTATGAATATTTTATTTAGAGTCTTGTAAATTTAATTTGTGTTTTAAGTACAAATAAACCCTTTTGTAAACTATATTGTGTACATAAGCCAAGTGGTCAGTAAAAACTCCTAAATTTATTCCCGTGGAATGATTGAAACGTATCCAGTGATGTAAAAGAGTTCGAAAAAGTGGCATAAATAAAATAATTTTTTTTAAACGATCCAATTACATTTATTAATCCCGAAGTGGCACATATATGTTAAAAGTTTGTCAAAATTGCTTTTCTCGCCAGCAAACTTTTGATTCTACTATAGTTGGTTTGCAGCCAAAATAACACCACAATGGACTAACAATGCTTTTTATCATTTTAATCATTTTATAGTTATGAAAAAGAAAACAAATCCAATGCAAGATACAAATCATATTGCATGTTTTAAGTAGGTGGGCAAATTAAAACTTGACACTTGATTCCTTTGTTTCAACAATTAAAGCAACAAAACGAAGCATACAATCTGACAATAATTATCACTCACGATCAGTGTCAACATTATATGAATTAAATAGTACCAATACGTAATATTATGTTGTATAAGTACATACATATATTATGCAATTTGTTGTAGGTCCACCAAAATTCAGAGTGGAGGCCTATCATCTTTAATGAAACGTAGATATTTTCTATGCAACATAGTACAGCATAAAGAATGATCCAGTTCGTATATTATTAGGCTTAAAAGAAGCCATGAAATTACACGAGAATTCAAGCTTTAAAGATCTATAGGGTTGCATGCAAATTTTACAATGTTTAACCGTCCATAAGAACCTTATGCATAAAAAAGGGTTACTTTTACTCCTGAATTTTTTAGGTCTCAAATATACCTACCTAAAACTTTGTACTAAACGTGATTTTTTATCTTCTTCAGCAACTATGAAATTCATTTATGTACAAATACCTATCTTACAAAAACATGCGGATATTATATTTAACTTATGAAATCCTTCACTTCCCCTTATACAGATTCTTCATACACACAGCAGAAGCATACTTGCTCATATAAGCATACAATAACAACGACAAATATGCATAGGTACTTGGAAAGGACAATGCACACCTTTTACAATGGAATTAATTTTCTGTTAGCTTTGAAGTAAATCATTTTCACTAAAGGATATTATTGGGAATGCATACAACATGTCAGAAAGGACAGCTTCCAGAGGAAAGCTTTACAAATTATCAATTTGCTCGAATCTCAAATCGACATCAAATAACTTAAGCGGATTTCCCCAAAGTTATGCCTACATTTTCCACGATAATATAAATGTGCTTCCAGTTTTTGCAGCATCTCAGGACTCAGGAAAAGTGCATGAAAAATTTTTTTCCTGTGGTTCAATGAGTCTAGAAACAAACTGGTCATAGATGATATGACACGACGACACACGTCAAGAAAAGGCTCTCACATGCGGAACATGTGGACTGCGTTCTATTTGTATTGAAGTGGGTGAAGTTTCTTAATTAATGTTATAATATTTATGTAACAAATAATTTTGTAAACTTCTCTTCTGGTCCCTACAAGTCATATGACTGTGCATGGGTATAATGAAAACTTAAATGCATTTTAGAGAAACACAAACATAAAGGTCATTAATATAAGCGAAACATACCCAATCAAGACACTTTATTTCATTTAAATGTTTTCATTGTAACTTTTAATTTGCTAAATGCGCAAATGAACCACATTCTATAGGAATACTCTATAGAATTAACATAATTCAACAGCATTTTTAAAATTTCATTCATACTCTCAATATGTAACTTCGTTGGTTCGTTTTAAGTACCTGACATAATCTCCAAAATATGTTTATCCCAAAACTTTGCAGCACCATTATTTATTAGCATGTACTTCATGAAAATATATGATATTCGCCTAAATGGCTTAACCGAATACTTGTTAGGTTATTTTTCAACAGACAATCTTTTTAAAATTATCCGCTTTCCGAGAAATTCAACATTCTCAAGGTTTTCATTTTTTTAATGCTTACACACATTAAAAATAGTTCCATTTAAAAAATTTTAAAAGTCATGAACAATGCACAAATGTGAAACAAACAGAAAGTATCATCTGTTCACTGAGACCTTAAAAGAAGTTCACGTTTAGCACGTACACAAATGTATAAAAATGCACAGGTACTAATTTTCTACATTGTTGAGTACCTAATTCAATACAAAACCAAAACAGTCACAGGTGTGCAATATTTTCGTGTACCTTTAATCCTGTTGGAATACAATGGCACATTCAAATGTTTCAAACTGTGTGTTGGGGCTGTGTTAAAAAATATGTGTAAAGGCTATTCAAATTGTACTTCGATTGAAAATATTCAAACCATGAAAAAGTCTAAACCAGTTATCAGTCTGAGTTTTACTGCAGTTTGTACAAGAAGTATTTCCGATACAAACCAAGGTTTACTTTGACAAACGCTTTATATGTTCAACACATTTTTACATTTATCTCATATCCCTATGGGGAAAATCGCACAACTTGAAAAACACCAATCTGCCTAGGTTTTGAAATTCAATCAAAATGTCGTAAGTTTTAAAAATATTGTAACAATTGTTGTCTGACGGGATAAAAATGTTACTTAATCAATTGTATTTAGATAACTATTTGGTGATTTTTCTATAGACGGAAGATCCAAAATGGTCTTCAATTGCAGCAGCTGTGAACAAACTTTTAAGTCTTCGGTTGGATTGCGTTTACATATCGACAGAGTTCACAAAGAGTTTCAATATCCTTGTCAGTTTTGCAGCAAAGTTTTTGCTCAAAAATGTCATTTGTCAGTTCATGAAAAACTTCATATGGGACAACTTGAATTTAAATGTGATGTATGTGGCAAATCACTCTCGTCCAAGAACAGTCTTCGCAGGCACAAGCTTTGTCACTTAGAAATTAAAAATGAGGAGTGTTTCCTTTGCAAAAAGAGGTTCCACACAAAAGGTGATTGTGACAAACACATCGCGACTCACACAGAAGAGAGACCATTTAAATGCAAAACTTGTGGAAAATGTTTTAAGACAAATTCACATTTAGAAGGACATCATACTACACATGAAACGGAAAGACCATACAAGTGCTCTATCCGTCCATCATCCTTTAAATCAAAGCAAAATTTGATGACACATCAACAACACAAACATAGCAATTTACGTCAATTTTCGTGCTCATGGAGGTCATGTGGAAAAACATTTAAAACAAAGGGTGCTCTTAAACAGCATCACATTACCCATTCTTCAGAAATGCCATACAAATGCACAATTTGCTCAGCTGCCTTTGCTCGGAAAGGAAAATGGAAATCTCATCAAAACACCCATACCAACTTATATTTATATTTGTGCCAACAATGCCCTAAGAAGTACAGAGATCATTCAGGCTTAAATCGCCATATGAAAAACCACCACAGTACTACCGCCCGCAAAACATTTGACTGTATATTTTGTGAAAAGTCACTGCATTCATCTATCGGACTCTCAACACATCTTTTAGTCCATATTGGCGAGACGCCATACAACTGTGAAATATGCAACAAGGAATTTTCGACCTCTCACAGAAAAAACTTGCACATCAAACAATACCACACTCTGGAAAAGCCGCATGTGTGTGAGGTTTGTGAATACAGATGCGTAACAAAAAGTAATCTAATGGGACATTTAAGAACCCATCTTTCACCAAATGAGCCAAGGGCCCACAGTTGTATATTTTGCGGAACCGGATTTCACACAACCGGTAGCCTTTTCTCTCACATTCGTAGCCACATTAAGGAGAAAGCACATTCATGTGCCTTGTGTGGGAATGAATTTAATAGTGCTCCTCAGATGTATACGCATATAAAACACATTCACACCAAAGAAAAACCGCATAAGTGTCAGCGTTGTGGGAAAGACTTTTTCACCAATGGAAGACTCAAACTTCATTCTCACAGAGTCCACAAAAGTGATTGAATTTTTCTTCATATCTAAAAGTGTATTTATGTACACATAGTTAGTTTTGTAATTGACCTGATAGTTTTGTAATTAAATAAATAACTATTCTATGTAAATTAAAGCGTCTTTTGGCTATTGTTTTCTAAACTCGCTGCTTTTCGTCCATTCTGCATTTTTTTGATTTAATTATTTTTTAATAAAAAACACGTTTTGACTTTTGTTTTTGTACGCTGAGTAAAACTTATCATTTACTCGCAATTAAGCGGACTAGCAGACATATTAAGTTTATTCACAAAAAGAACCTGTTTGACTGTAAATTTTGTGAAAAAGGATTTGCAACTGGATTAAAACTTTATTTCGTCGTCCTTATTCGTGATGCAAGATAATATGATGTGTACGTATCAGGGCAAATGTTTTTTAATGACATGACAAAAGTCACGAAGCCTACGTGCCTATTGAATCTGAGAAAAACCATAAAATCTATTAATATTCATCACATTATTAGACTAAAACAAAAAATTAAACACAAGTACTAGGATTGTATTCATCAGATTACATCGTGTTTTGTTCTTTTCCAGTATAATGTTAAGAATGTACTCAAGATCTTTTGACTGCACTATTTTATAAAGTCAAGTCATAGCTCAAGCAATGTTTAACCCATCAATATCAACTAAAAAAGCTACAATACAATCTCTACTTTTGATCCTCATGTACCCACAGAAAAGACTTCAATAACTTTACATATTTTTAAAGATTGTAGTATTTCATCTATCAATAGTTGTTTATCATGGCATTTTAGCACCTGAAAGAGAGTAACATTATATGTATTTACAAACATTACAACATCATAAAAAATTAGGAAAAAAAGTACATATTATAACATAGTACGCACTATGGGTTTACCAGAACCAATAGTCAATAGAAGAGACCTGTCTCTATTTAATGAAACATATATTTTAGCAAAAAATAGAACAAAAAAGGTGGCCTGGTAAGTAGATTGATTCTATTCACATGTAGCAATTTATAACCTTCAAGATCCATAGAGCTAAATTTTCCATGTTTTAGAATGCTAAACTGTCCATAAAAACCTGAAGCATAAAATGGGTTTCTTTTTAAGCCGGAACATTTTTAATCCTCAAAATGTACCTAAAACTTTTTACTACATGTATTTATGTGTGCTTATTAGCAGCTAAGAAATTCAGTTCATCTAGGTAGGAATACCTATGCTACTAAAACACACAGATAATATGCTGTACAAAATAAACCCTTTACTACACTTTACATTGCACCTACATATTGGCAGCAGGAATACATGTGTTTATATAAAAGTGCAAGAGCAATAATAAAAAATTTTTTAAAGTCTTGCACAAAATCTGAAAAACATGCATACGATTCAACTTTCAGTAAGAACCATATTCTTATTTTTTCAAGTCAACTTTTATCACTAACGAGCAGCAATGCTCATTAACTTGTCAGTCTGGTAGAAGTCGACAAGAAAGTTTTACTGGAACTGATATGCTGAAAACAAAAATTGATTGGGGCACTTACGTTAATCATTAATTAGTGTGATTAATCGGTTGCAACTCCATAAAATCAAATGTTTTATTAACCTTTACAAGGATCCAGGCAGAACTTTTCCCTATCTTTTTAAATTAAATTGGTTGTAAGTGAAATAAAAGTAAATAACTTTTATGTTTTTGCGTATTATATATTCAATTTCAAATGCATTAATTACGTTACAGGAGCAGACAACAAAATGCATTTCCAATGTGGCCAATGCGAACAAACTTTTAAATCCTATTGGGGCAGAAGTCATCACATTAAAGCAGTCCACGATGGAATTCGACATCAGTGCCACTTGTGTGACAAAAATTTTGCTGCCAGGCAAGGTTTAGCCCTCCACATTAAAGTTCACAATGGAGAGCTCGAGCACAAATGCAACACCTGCAAAAAATGTTTTCCGAACAAATCTCGGTTAGCCCAGCACCAGATATCACACTCGGAGGAAAAGAAATACAAATGTCATCTCTGTAACCAAATGTTCCAGACGAAACATAGCCGCAATATTCACTTGCAAGTTCACACAGGTGAAAAACCATATAAGTGCTCAATCTGCTCTGCATCTTTTGCACGAAAACACACTTTACAAGTACATGAACAAAGACACATGAACATACGTTTATACAAGTGTTCATTCGGAACATGTGGAAAGAAATTTACAACTAGTACACATATGAAAAGACATCAAATTATACATTCTGAGGAAAGACCTCATAAATGTTCGGTTTGTCCAGCGTCGTTTAAAGCAAAAGAAGATTTGCGCAAACATTTAATAACACATACCGACATCAAACATAAGTCAAAACATTTATGTCCAAAATGTCCCAAAGAATACTATCGTCGCGAAGTATTACAACAGCATTTAAAAACTCATGAAGCATCCTTCCAGAAAAAAGTTTTTGAATGTGTATTTTGCAAAAAGACATTCATAAGCAATTCAGGATTTACAACACATTTAATGGTCCATATTGGTGAAAAGACATACAAGTGTGAAATTTGCGACTTGGAGTTTTTTGCCAGTAGTACAAGGGATACTCACATCCGACGTAATCATACTCTAGAAAAACCTCATAAATGTGGAATTTGTGAGTATAGTTTTCATTCTAACACTGAACTGAAGAACCACTCTAAAACTCATTTAGAAAACTTAGAAAAGCTTCACAATTGTATATTCTGTGGAAAAGATTTTCATCGCAAAGGAGGACTTTTTCGCCATTTGACACACCACATAAAAGAGAAAACCCACAGTTGCGTTGTGTGTGGAAAAGAATTTGTTACTGCTTGTGCAATGCGTTGTCATATTAATCGTGTTCATAATTCATATAAATGATAAGTGATATTTGTGTTGTATTAGTAAGATGGAGTTTGTTTGCAGTGGATTTTCGGGTAGGCATTCAAAAACTCACATATGAAAAAGAACTTGTGTCCAGCACTACTATAAAATTACATAATTTTTGTTCTATCATTTTATAAAAATTAATGATAAATTAGTTAATAAGTGTAAGTTGATGGGTTTTACCAAGGTGGTCATAGTGTAAATCATAAAAGTATACTTCTACGTTTTAGGTGTACTAAACTGTTTTGTTAATGTTAGGATAGTAGCTTAAGTTATCAATAACTTGTACATTGACAAATTTTAAACATATTGTCTGTCGGGGTAATTGGTTTTTTTGCAAAATGGCTAACCCAACTAGATCTGTTTACTTTAGATTGATAATTTTAGATTGTTTGCTTAAGTTTCGAAATATATCCACAAAAGTTGTACATTTCATTTGCAATTGTTAATCTTAGATCTTGAAAATGATATACGTAAAAGTATTGGGCGCATTACAGTAATATATAATGTTATAAAATTATTATATGAAATTATTATATGAAATTCTATGAAAAAAATTATCATTTACATACCAAATTCCAATTTCTGGATAATTTTTACTGTTTCCCACAAATTCTTTTAAATAAATCTGAAATTTCGTCTGCAAAAGTAATGGAGTGATTTCAACTCCCACGTTAAATTTTATTTAAGATGAATCTAAGATCTTTGTCACTACCATTTAAGTTTGTCAAGCAGGTGAGGTACAAATATGAAGGCTTTGTATTTAGGCTCCATCATTATCCTTACGTCTATGAACAGCACCTTTTCCCAGCATTGCTATTGGTGTATTAAAATAATGAATTGACTTACAGAACTGGTCGCATTATTATCTTTTTATATCATATCCTCTGTCAGATGATGATCGGTTAACATTACTTTGGAAATGATGCCTTTAAAATTGGCTGAACCAACTCCAACAATTAACGAAAAATGGAAACGAAACCGTAAAAATGGAGAGCAAATTAAAAAACAGTCGAAGTGTGTCATTAATTTAATAAAAACAAAGTATTTACAATTTACAGAGACCTACTAAAATCCACTACCTAGCGTTTCCACTACCCACTACCCACTACCCACTACCCACTACCCACTACCCAC
>JAQIXX010003592.1:0-19031 GCA_034700605.1 Willowsia nigromaculata | reverse complement strand
AGGTTGGGGCGCACCCACCAGTTGACATTCGAATATGAGTCGGTTTCCGTCATCCTCCTGGCGGAGTTGCGGCTTTTGCGTGAATGCTGGTACCGACTCACCCATTTTGATCTGTTGTCACACCACGGATGGATGTCGAAATGGAGAGAGAGATAATAAGTGTTAGGTGTGGATACACCACCACCACCACACCTTTCCTTAATTGGCTAAACAAACAACACCTTGTCTCCTTCACCAGCACCCACTCACACGTAAAAATCACTAACCTTCACCTTCACTAGTACTACCACCACCACGCCAACGCGACGACCACCTTTTCTCCGGGGCCGGGTGGCAAAAGCCCTGTTTCCAGGGTCCCACACTGATTTCTCTTTAACCTTGTCCTCACTACTGGTTCATATACTTTGTTCCTCAAACAAACAAAAAAATGTACTCTTTTTTTCTATTCTACTTAAAACACTCGTCCGTTCACTTCTCCAGTATCAAGTTTGAAGGGTTTCTTCCAATTCTAGAAAATGCCTCATCCACTCAGATTACCACATTCACTGCAGCACCACGACCATCGCCTTCCCTGCTCTTTCACTTTTCACACTTTCTTCCCACCCTTCTCGCAATCAGAGGAAACAACAACAGGACGCTGCTGTACCTCTTTTACTATCGATGGCGCTGTCCCCTTCGTCACCTCTCCTTAAACCTGCAAAATGTGCCAACAAAGTTGCAAAATTTAGTAGATTCTTTGATTCGTTTATGTTTCATAGTAAAAAAAATAAAACGCTAAATACCAATACACTTCTTTTATCACAATCGTCATCATAATCATCATCACAGATCCACCAGCTTGCTTGCAGACTAGTACATTTTTGTGCGAAAAGAAAGCGACGATTTTCTAACTGTTGTTGACTACGGAGGAGCAGTGCCTTTTCTGTGCTGTGTTCAATCCCACCACTGGTGTAATTAATGTAACATTCAAACAGTGGTAAATAACTGCCAGTGCAGCTGCTCTTACCGTCATCATCATCGCCTCTTTTGTGTATTACGATACGTGAGTATAAGTTATTATACAGTGATCTTCACACATTTACTGGCTAATCTAAGTGCTTTTCTAATATAATGAGAAGTGTTTGTGATGGATGATGGGTCTCTGAACATTGCATTGCATAACACACAAGATAATGGAAACGTGTGTACGGGTTCCTTGCCAAGAAGTCTGCAACAACTTCCATCACCTCCACGTATTCATTTCAGAATTGAACATAGCCGGTCCGTTCATCTACCCGCATTTCATTGCACACACATTGCATGATATGGAATGCCGGTAAACGGCAAATAAAACTGCACCCATGTAGACATGTCTATATTTAAATGTCGCATTATAATATGTATTCTATGTTATCCATGCATGCCTTGTATATTCCTAAGTAACTTTTACACTTTAGATGAAAAATGTCAATAAAGTCATCCACGAAATAAGGTCTAATGTCAACAAGATCTGCAAGCAGTAGAAAAGCAAGACAGAATGAAAAGTGCATAGTAATAATGAAGATAAGGTTTAACATTTATTGTGTATTCAATATTATGCTCATGTTGATCGATCATAATAATAATCCTTCATTGGAAAAGCTGCCTAGCACTAGTACTTTTATTTAAGGTAAAGTGCTTAGAAGACAAACCAATTTCACATACTTTGTTTGTCGAAAAACGTTCTGTTTTAATGGCAATTCGATGTCGACGATAAATGCGACCACAACGACTTGAGTAGTAGTATGTATGTACTTTTTAAAGTTTCGTCAGATAGCTTATTTTTGCTTTGCTTCTGTTATGTCTGCGTGCCTTTGCACGCTACTCGAATGCTATTTGAAGCAAACTCCTTCGTTGAGATTTTTTATGACTTTTTCAAAATACTTGTTCTCAAAATGTTTATCCAATTTGCATAGCCCTCGTATTGCTAGGATGAGAACACCGCCATTTTAGAATGTATTGCATAAATCTCTCTACTGAAAGGGATATTATGTGTTTCGAAGCAGCACATAGCGAAATGTTCCAAGTAAACTTGCATAATACTATTTCTAGGAGGAAAGTGAGTGAGCAAAGCCCACTTTTTACAAAGTTGTCGTTATCCATGACTTCGGCACTTGTCGAATGCAACAACAGGCGCACACTACCACCACCACCACCACAACCATCGCATCATCATCATCCTCCTCCTCGCCAGTCAGTTCAGTTTAGTGAGGGAAAAAGTACGAGAAAATTGAGTGAGAGAGAGAGTGAGCTAAAAATACACTGAAAAATATTTTAGCATGTCGCTTTTGCTCATCCTCATCATCGCCATCATGATGATCAGTGGCAGGAGTAGCAGTAGTAGAACAAGTACTTACTATGTTTCACTTCTTGTTTGTTGGTATGCGTGCATGCATGCATGCATGCATGATATCCCATGAACCCCATGGTATCTGGTGCGCTTCTACCGATATATTATTTTCAGTGGTTGCTTCTCTTATCCTGCTCCCTTCCTCCTCCCCCCATCTCTCTCTCTCTCAATCTTGTACCAAAAAACTGTCTCCATTTCTCCAAACAAGTACTTTCTCAGATGGCAATAGTGAAACAGTGATTATGAGATGAGCTACCATCATTATCATTATTATCATCAGTTTGG
This sequence comes from Willowsia nigromaculata, assembly GCA_034700605.1. Taxonomy (NCBI): domain Eukaryota; kingdom Metazoa; phylum Arthropoda; class Collembola; order Entomobryomorpha; family Entomobryidae; genus Willowsia; species Willowsia nigromaculata. The sequence continues at coordinate 16,378 of JAQIXX010003592.1, read as the reverse complement.
TGATGCGATTTGTGCAGTTTATCTGAATGAAAAGGTCCCTACTACTCCACAATCTCACTCGAGAAAAAGTGTAGGAGAAGCAAGCTCTGTTTGAGTAGAATGACTTTAAAGTGCACATTATTATTGTTATTATAAATTTTAACACTTCTCTCTATAATATACTCTCTTGCGGGTGACATGATGACAGTAGCTTAAAAAGTAGCAAGTTTTAGGCTTCAGAAACTACGAGGAATATTTTGCATGCATGTGTTTTTTAAAAAAGAAATTGGAATCAGAGTGCAATTTTGTATTGGCAGAATAAGGTGACGATGCAAGATAATAATTTACTGTTAAATTTGTACTACATCAAAATCATTCGAAAAGAGAGTTACAGAAGGAGAAAAGATGTGAGGAAACTAATGCAATGAGTAGTTTCACTATAGTGTCAGCTATAACATGAAATGAATATGAGCCACCCGCATTCCTGTGTATTATGAAGGCATTAAAGTGGCGGCGTTTCCTTCGCGTTAAATAGATAACTTTCCCAAAGCTGGCTAGTGTGCACATATTACATCATTTGTATATACTTTGTCTGTAGCCCGATAAGCTTACTAGAAAAAAACGGTGATGATAATGATGAGGCTCTTTTTCGTCTTTCTTGTTATCTTAGACTACACACTTTGTTGCAGAGAACATGCAAATGGTCACACACAAAAGATATCATTTTTAACGAGGTTTAGGTGTCGAGAAGGAGTCCTGCTCGTGTGTGACGATGTCGACGTGATTGCGTTTCTCTCATCTCCTCTATTTAATATTTTTCTGTATTTTTGCAGAGTTCTGTAGTAGAGGAGGATAAAGTAAAAGGTTGGAAATGCTCACTTGTAGCATTCTTTGCACCTAACTTTCTCGTTGGTTGGTCTCCTCCTTGGTTTCCCTTTATTTCTCTCAATATTTAATTGGTCTCGTTCATGACAGGAGTGACAATAGTCACATTAATCTTTCCGTAAACTAAAGACATATCATGCATTATAATGGATTGTTCGGATATCTCTTGCATCCAGTCATTGTGAACGTACTTGGAATTTTCTCGACTCATTTGACACGGATTCGAGAAGACCAGCATTGGCCAAGTAACTATAATGTGCACTCTCCAATCCAAAGTATATTTATTAACTTTCTTTAATATTCTTTATAAAGAATACTAACTAACTGCATAATTAGCATAAAGTACACTATATTAACATTTTTAAAAGAGCCAACATAAATTTAAAGTAGTGCTTCGCTGAATTCTATTAAGCATGAAATGTAATATGATGGTTATCTTTGGTTATGCTGAGAAATGGTTTAAAAATTGTCATGGCACAATAGGCTCATTAAGTAAAAAGTATGCTGCTGTCAATCACTTTCTGATCGAGCCAAGACGTCAGTCAATGAGTCACCTCGTTCAAGCTTGTTTGCATCTAATTGTATTTCAAATTGTCTATGGGAGAGATGTGCAATTTGACTGGATGCAATGTATATCGGATACTCAGGTGGAAGTGTTTAATCGAAAGGAAACGCATTGCTAATTTTGACATTTAAAGACCTGGGGATATTATGTACTTTAGGATTGAATGAATCATTTCGTCCCAATGACAGCCCTTGAATTTGAATTCATCACAAAAATGACCTCATGCAAGTCATGTCATGCCTAGCAATATAAAGATTCATACTCCCACACTCTACCAACAATAGATGACGGACTGACAGACAAGCAGTGAAGAGTCCGACGCTTGATCATGTACTTATACTTTAATTATATTTTCTACTATAACTACAGTTTCCGCCCATTCCTGATCCTTCGACTTGCTCTTGCTATACATGTTCATTACTACCATTATAAGAAAAACATACACAAAAAGAAATATTTTCTGGTGACTTGCTACTTTGTTTGGATTGGACCGTAAAGTAAGCTTGTAAATATTTTCCTGTTCTAATAATTTCATCTGAATAGTGTGTGCGTGGGTGACGGATGACACGAATCACATGGTTACAATCCTCCACTTCAATGAGCCAACTTATTTGAGCAAGTTTTGAGCTTATGTACCTAACATCAGCGTAATCGCACAGCGTGCTTGCTTTCTTCTCTCTTTTGGTTGTGATGCAATAGACATTTCTCATAAATGAGTCTATTCTACTTCATCATGAGCATTTTCTCAATAACTTTGTGCCATTCTTAATTTCCTCTCTAATATGACGTTCAACGAAATCAACAGGTATGAATGAGAAGGACGATAATTAATGATATGACGGTATGGAAACCGATAGAATTAGCGTAGAATGTAACACTGGTGATAATTCGCTAGTTTGTTTGAGAAAAATCGTCTCAATAACCTTGCCTTCACAAGCAAAGTTCCGTTCAGTAATGCCGTAGTCAAAAGGAATTCATCCTTCCATATTTTACCATGATTCCATCATATCATCCATGCCAATATTCCTCTCGTTTACAAGTTTGTATGAATGCAGCAAGCCCCATGAGTAGAATTCTTTCATGGTGGAGTGGAGACAGAGATATAGAGATCGAGAGCGAGAGAGCGAAGCACTGACTGAACTCACTCTTCTTCCGCTCACGAAGAGTAGACTCATGATGAGAACACCCGTGTCAGCATCTTCTCCTCTCTACTATGCATTTCCTTTCATAGCAAAAACGCATGCGAACACTGAAACAAGACTGTCAGAAAATATCTATCTTGTTCGCTGATTTCTTTCAGAGTCTGAGAATATTCCACGAGAAACTTTTTTCTCTTGGAAAACTGCATGCTGCTCAGATCTATCTCCTGATCTCCTATATTTCGAGTTGCAATAAGATGAGATTCCTTAAAGAAATTTAACTTTTTCTTGTTCATCATATTACACTCTTCAGCTACGTCTATCTCACTCACTTGTATTCTCTAGATATATATTAAAGTTTTACAAATATCATCAGTATTTCTGCTTCAGCCTGTTTCTCGCATTTGCACTCCTCTACAAGGATTATCTATAATATTCTTTTAGTCAAGATGTGAAACCCTAGTTTTGTATCTGCTGCCTCTGATGGGATTTATCAATATTTTCCCTTTGTTAAACGTTACCTTTGCTTGCATTGCTTTTCTGCTTTATACTATAATTTTCTTCGTATCGTTATGCTAAATTGCTAAATTTCAGCTTTAACGAAAATCGACTGAACGCATAGAACAGAGAAAGCACCATTGTTAAATGATTGAGTATATTTACAACTTAAACTTAAGATATTAATTCAACAAATTTTCTTTTAACTATCCGCATTTAAAGCTTTTGCGTTCTACTACAAAAAATATTGCTTAAAAAGATTGTTTTGCTTACATCGAGGCTTTGTTTCACTGCGAATCGTGTTTGCTGATTTAAGCAAATCAAAATTTTAAATATTATACATGTGTGCGGCGTTGTTGCTGATGACGTGGTTGTCATGGTAGAAGTTTGTGATGATGATTTGCAAGTTAAATTTATCATTCGCACAAATGTTTCACAAAAATTCACTTGCATCTTTGGTGTTTTCACCGTTCAAAAATATTTTTTACCAGTCAAGCTTTCTACTTGAACCAAAAAAATGGAAAACAAAAAATACCCTTGAAAAACAAAAAAGTAATAAAATAAATTGCAACATAAAGCATTATTTTTTAATTAAAAATAAAATGATAAATAAATAAAAATCTACCTTGTTCGCACTACAATTAAATACTTAAAGAACGACTACAAACGTAGAAACGATCGCTGTATTTTTTTCTCGAGTCGCATAAATATTATTTCTTCAAATTTTTAGCAAGACAAAGAAAAATGAGGAAAATGTTTTCTTGGGAGAACATTCAACAGTACAAACACAATAAGTGCAATCACCACAAGTTCGTGAAATGAAAACAAGTAGTACAAAAACAATCAAAAACTATTGATTGTTCTGATGACCGTTGACATATTTACAATCAATCACAATGCGTCGAATAATCTCCACAATTTTTTTTACATTGCCACTTTTTATGTACATGTATTTCGAGTCCAATAATGTGAGACGTTTCTCTGCATATTTTTATTGAGCGGCAGATGCTGAAGAAGCAACAACAGAATCCAATTAGTATTACCTGTTGGAATCATTTAAAATGTTTTCTTTTCTGTTCACCAACTGTCCAACTTTGATGGGCTCTGAGATGATAATTATTGCATTTTTTTTTGCTGTTTTGAATCAATTCGTTGCTTTCTTTCTCTACGTGTCTCTCATTTTTTCTGCTTTTTTAGTCGATCATAAATAACAATGACACAACCACACTGTTCGATAGGAGGGCAGAGTTGACAATTTTTGTTTGAAACAGAAAATTTGGAACTACTTTGATAGAATGACTATTGATAGAAATGGCTAAGTCACAGATGAAGACATAACAAAATTTAATTTTTGTGGAATAGACAGGAATAGAGTGATAATAAGAAATACTTAATTCTTCTAAATTATGTAAATACGTTGACAAAGAGCGGCAGCACAAAATTTCTGCGGAGTGGACGCAGCAAAAAAGAACAAAACACAGTCAAAGTGGTTGAGTACTTTTTTACTCAGCCCCGGTATATTGATTGTTGGCCGTTGTTGAGGGACCGGGTGAAAAAGTGCCAAAGTGCCAACTCTTTCGGAGTGAGATGGGTTACTGATTTCTCTCCAATCTTCCCTTTCTACCAACATCATCATCATCGTCGTTGTCGCCACCATACTTGCGTATATATTCATCCATTCAACCATCCCACAAAAAATCGTCCAGTCTTACATTACATACGAGTTGGTGTGTGTGTCTGTGTGCCGTGTGCAAACCAGTAGTAGTAGTCAATTCTCGTAACACTGCTCAACCTTTTACCAGTGACGACGACGAAGATATATTTTGCATGAAATGGAAAGAAGGAGGAAAAAATATGCGGCAAGAAAATGATGATGCGATTCTCTCTTACAAAAGTCGTGTATGCATGCATGTAAAAGAGATTGCTTCTTTCAAACGGCTTTTCCCTATTATACACATTAACTTCTTCAAAGGTTGATCCCATTTTCCATTGAAATATTTTTTAGAAATTAAGTAAATGAATACATGAGGAGACGAGAAGCTACCAGTGGATGAAATACACTGGCTGGAGTGAAGCGTGTGTGGAGTGGAGTACACCGACTTCCCGAACAGTATGAGCGTTTCTCCTCATTCTGTAGTTTCTTTTGAAGTAATATGCATAAGATGGTCGCTTCCGTGTGTGCATTTCCCGAAAAAAATACAAGACATTTTTGCGAACGTTTTCGAATCCGAACGACGAAAGAGAAAGAATAGAAATAGATGAAAGGACGGTATATATATCTTGAGGATGTATATTATGTTAAAGTTTCCAAATTTACCGAACGCAAGAATGTTTAAGATTCTTGTATTTCAAAAGGGGGCGATATCATCTAGCACCATTGTGATTATAACTTAAAAAGGGGATCATACATTATATTATCACTGGCTCGCTGTTTCACTCAAACCAATTATATGACATCATTGTGATCGTCTACTTGATTGATTTCTTTTCTACTAAATTGGAAATCAGAAACAATAATGAATGGGTTGAGCCGTTTCTAGGGAAACTCAGAAACTAGCTCGTATTTAGGCCACCTTTACGGTATAAAGATTGAAGAAGCGTTAGGGACTCAGAATTTTTATGAATCTGAACAGCAAGCGTGCCCGTCTGGCCTGACAGGAACTGGACTTTATGTTATGACTACGACGTTAATGATACGGTCTTTCGAAAGTATTACAAGATGCACATTTTAACAGTTCAGCTTATTTTGACACACATGCAGAAAGAAAGAAATGTAATATTGTACAGTGACGATGGCCTATAGTATTCTCTTTTTTGGGGTTATCATCACGTCATATAATATTATCGTTATTATTTAATGGTATGATTCTCGGTTCCCTTTACTCTCAAGTTACTGAGATGCTCCGGTGATACTCTTGGAATGTGGGCAACATGCATACACACTCACACACGTACCGACTAGAAAAAAAGTTATAAAGTTTACATAATAATCATAATTTAAGCTGTGGCACTGACAGCGTCTTTCAAAGGAAAGAAGGAAAGTTTTAAAGATTTGGTGTTAGGACGGTAGGCGGTATAGACATTAGCATAAAATAGGTTTCAAGAAATAGTCTAGCATACGCATACTTCCCAATTGTGTTCCAAATAGGTCACGAATCAATCATAACAGTTTCTGCAAGGGTGTCAACACAAATAATTTAGTGTTCAATTAAGTAAAGTAAGTGAAATAGGTAATTATTAGCGCAGCCTTAAAACGTCCATCGAACCAAATCTGATCAAAATATGCAGGCAATATGAATAGCAAAATTAATAATAATATGTGGTTATACCGAAGAAGAATGAATCATCGTTTTATGAATCAGCGATTGCAACTATAACACCTAACTACAACAGTAACGAGATATACATCCTCCTATGACTAGTGTATGGTGACAGGTTCTTCCTCTCTGACATTCCTTTCTTCCTCCGTCTGACCTTTTAATTTTCTGGCCTCAGATCGGATTTGTCTCCAATGCGTGCATGCTCTACTCACTCGTGTATCATGTCTGGGGGACAACTGTTCATTGCTCTCCAATCCAATCCACATATCCAATCTTTGATTTCCACAAGCTGAGAAAATAGCATGAAGGAATCTTGCGATAGAATCAATACGTACAACGTGAAAATTACTTGAAGACAATATTTCCACCATCTCATAACAAGTAATCGGATCTAATCACACGTTTAATTTAAATTATTTGGGTTTCATGCATAACTTTACCAGGCATTAAGTTTATGACGCTTCACGATTTCCATACTTAACGCTCTGTGTAATGAATGGAGACACGAAGGGAAAACTCTGTCGCTTCTCTGATCATTATATTCCATTCAAAAAGCAGTTTTTACTTGTTTCTACAATACTGAGAAATGCACTGATTATTTGGTAGTGAGAATTTTTTTGGTGGAACATCTTTCCTTTTCGTAATTCTTTCCCATCATTATCATCGATATCACAAGCACCCAAGTACAGTTGAAGATCTCAGAGAGCAAGAGTGTGTCGTCCTCCTCTCTTTTTCGTCCCACTCAAAAAAATCTCCCAACTTATTTTTTCAAACTCGAGAAATATTCAAGTGCTTAAATATATTATTATGCATATATTGATGTATACGTAGGCATATCAGCACATCTTAATACACAATTGCATAAAGTTGTGTTCTTTCAACTTGACTCTTGGGCATTTCATATAATGAACCGCTTTTTACCCATGCCACCACGACCACCGATATAATAAGTAATACAATGCAAAGAGTAATATACAGATATTATGCTTTTTATATGGATATATGATATCTTCTACAAATACCCAAATTTCGGGTATAAGTATTTTATGCAATAATTCTACAACTACACTCGGAAAATCTTGACAAAACTTAGTATTAACTTAACTTTGTAGCTTGATTTCTTTTTGCAGGTAATTTTAAAATAGACGAGCTTTCCCTTATAATATTATCGAGCAACAACTCGTTACTACTCACTGCTCATCGTATAGAGAATATTTTTTTTCAGTAAGCTATACTCCAACAACTATGCTCAGAGCTCGCAGCAGCTTTGCATCGTATCAGTAATTTCGAGCTAGTAGTTTTATGGCATGCTAGTCAAGTTGTTTTTTAAAGCAGAAAAAGAAGAAAGTGATGATGATGGTTTTTTGGTTCATCACTATTTTTATCATCATCTCATTCTTGTTCCTTTTCGTAGTCCCTTATTTTTGGCTCTCGTCGTTTCCACTAAATGCTGCATACAACAAGACTCGGGATAAGAGAGCAGCCAGTGAGGAGATATGTGTGTACTCGCAAGTTCCATCGTCGCGTCAGTAGTAAAACTGAGGATATTATGCAATAATATGCAATTCAGCAACATTGCGTTAAATGTTCAATATCCTAATTTGTGCTATTCTGTGGGAGAAGCGCAAGAAAGAGAAGCAAAGTGAATGATCAAAATGATGAAGAGAAAGATTCATGAAAACTGAGTCTAGTGACTGCAACTCTGTGAGACGCGGTGAATTGAAGGATAAAGATTCACTGACGATGAATAAGTGAAACTTGTAAACTGTACAATGCAACCGCGATTAATGAAAGCGAACATTTTGAGGGATAGAAGAAGGTAACAATCATACTTGTTGCACATGTTAACACAAAATGCTTGAATGCTATTTGGCTAGTACAGCATATTATCATCCAAGTTGTCATTTTGCGGTGATGGTATGACATCTCTATGAAAATTATTGCATGAAAAACGGAAAAACATTGCTCAAAACATTCTTTTCTCACTTAATAAAATTCAAAGTGTTTTAACATCAGGTTCAAATTGTTTACAAGTATAGTACGCTATCGAATCTATTTATTTCAAGACGGCACTAATTTCTTCTTGAATGAAGTTGGCACTTTTAACCTAGATGCAATGGTTTTTTTAGTGACCATGCTGCTGAATTACTTTCCGGATCTGTCTGGGCCATAAACGGCACTTCGGGAAGGCCCAGTAATGAGAATCGCTGTAGCATTTACCTGTCCATGTCGGAGATCGTAGCCTCGAACAGGATATGGACTGTATACCTCGTAGTAAAAATCCTCGTAGTAATAATTTTGCACGTAAACATCCAAACGATTTCCAGCCGGCCTCACTGCATAGTACCCAATGCTGGGTTCAGCCACAAGAAACAACCGGACGTAACCGTCTCCATGGTAGGCGTCGTTGAAGTACTCACCAGACAACGCGATCCTCTCTCGAGAATGTGTGTGACCATTGACGGTATACTGGAAGCCATTGTCCTCTCCAACAGTTATTGTAACTTTCGATTCCGGGGGATTGTTGTTAATTGCAATTCTTCAAATCAAATACGCAATTCATTACTACATTATTTCATGTTAAATTATAAGAATGGTTTGGTCTGAAATTGATTGGTTATTTGTACTTGTTGGAGCTCTCCTGGTAGTCGTTTAGTTTTGGTTGGGTTTTGTTAACTGGTGGTGCCACAGGCTCAGGCTGGGACGGAAAAGATGGTCGTGGCGAAGGTGGTTGTGGTTCTGAATCTTCTGTTGAATTCTGTGGAGGCAGAGGGGCTGGACCGGCATCGCCATCTCCTGGAACGCTGGCACTATTTGTACCAACAAAGGCCAACGTTGCAGCAAACACAGCCACCAAAACTACTTTGAAGATTGTCATTGTTTCAAAAATATGTTTCAAGGAAGAGTTTTCAAAATTAGTAGCGACTTATATTAAAACCCAATCGACAATTTGTGGAAACAAATTTGGGAATATGTAAATTTCTCAATGATGCTTTAACATTGAAAATATTGCAAATTCTCTTGATTAAACTCCAAATATTAGAACTGAGTTATGTTGCGCATATGTAATAAACACAATTATTATTATTAATGTGTTTTGTGGTATTGATGGTAGAATAAAATAGATAGTTTCAGTGTATTGTTGCGGATTTAATTATTGCAAGTGTTCATTCCGAACGCAGACTACCATGTAGTAATAGCAAGTATGGTTTGGAAGCTGGTGCTAATCCGGGGCAAGGTTTATCGCAAAAAGTTAGCTAATGAAGCAGTCTCTTCAATTTATATACATGTGCAGTAAAAGATCCAAATACTTTTCAGATTATATAACATTGTGATGCATGATTTATTTATAGGGTTAAAATATATTATGTGTACTTCATCATACAATTATACTTTTGCGTTTTTTATGAAGGTTTACAGGAAAAAAGGATTTTCATTTGATTCATTGTAGTAAAACACAATAAATCGTATCGGCTTACAATTAATTGACGACAGCAGAGATGATGTCTCCGACATTCTAATAAATAATAATAACAATAATCGAGAAATATTTTATTTCAACACATAGCCTCAATACACTTGTTTGACATTATGGAATCTGCAAATACAATAAAAGTTTGGTTAAATACTTCTGTGTAGTCTTTTATTAAGCGCTAGAAAACATCGCATCATCATCAAAAGCAGAGGCCAAAATTCTGTGGCACGTTTACTCCAATTCAGTCCCTACAACCACATCTTCTTGACGGGCTCATTTTATGCTCATTGACGGATCATTCTCGGATTTTTAGGGATTAGTGCCAATTGAGAGTGAAAATATGACGATCAAGTTTGATTCGTCACTTAAGTTTATTAAACTCATTTTTATTGCTTCGCTGCTCCTACCTGAGTTGGATATTGCATGCGGGATGAGCGTAGGATGGATCATCATAAATATCGTCGTCATACGAACCTTGTCTTATGTTTAATGTTATCGCGTTTTGTGGGTTTGTTTACCTTATTCCTAGAATTTTCCCCGCAAAGAAAAACATGTTAAAAGTTTCCATATAATTTGAGCTCAAACTGCACATTGCCACACAACTGGATAAACATGCAACATTCATATGCAAATTCACAATTCATGGCCACTATCGACAACATCCTAGTCCTAGTATTATCGCCATTTTTATATGCACCACATAAAGCATCCTCCTACCTTAGCAAATTTTTGCACGTAAATATTATATGGGTTGAATCAACTACTTACTTACTTCCCATCTTACCCTTTTGGGACATATCCTGTAATGACAGCAGATAATCGACACGAGTCGATTGCCATTGCTTTAGCTTTTCTGAATAGTTCAGATCTCTTTCAATTCCAAACTACCTATTCACGTGCCTATCCGAAATGAACAATGAATAAGTACAACAGGAAGTGCTGATTGGAAGAATGTAGAATTTGTATATGAACCCCAAGCAAGGATGTGTAAATAAAATTAATTTTAATGTTTATTCCAGAATGATCAAGTAAGTGCCTCGCTTGATGCCATGCCAGCAACCTGCCCTAGCATGAATGTGTGAGATATGCTTAAAATAGTAAGTATTGATAAAATTTTGATGATGAATGCCCCAGATATAGATGATTGAAATAATTGGAATGATGTGAACAAGATTTGTTGACAAGCTCATAATTCAGTTTTACGAATGCATTGCACTAAAAAGAGAAAAAATGCACAAATTCAAAATACGTCTCATAGGGTTTCTTTTACAATTTTGTTTCATGTTATTCAAATCATTTATTTATTATGCTTTCCGCAAGAAATAGAAAGAATAAACGTCAATTAACAATCTATAATAAAAAATAACAAAATTAAGTGACATAGTATATAGAAGGCAGCATCATTTATCTGGACAATTTACTTTTCAGTAAGACTTGTTAAATATAAACCTATGAAAACAGCAAACCACTCGAAATTTAATTAAGATTTCTTGAGTACTGTCATGCGTTGTTGCTTCAATCAACCGTTAACAATTACAGTACAAAGTACATTACTCACTTCAGATCATCAGAGATTTAAGGTGGCCTATGTATTTAATAAGGTAATGTTTTTATGTACACAGTCGTAATATTATAGCAAAAGTACATATTATTAGTAAATGCAGTCAAAATATTAAGTTTCATCTGTATCTAAGAATAAGTCGCATCACATTTAATATTCACTATACTTACTATAAAAGTACGTTATTCGTAACAATAACATTTGTTTTAAATTACGAGACATTGATAGGATTTTCATGAAGTCGAATAAATGTATACGAGTAAAATATAAACGCAGCAATATACTATTCATGATCACAAATTTGAAGACTGGAAATTATTATCTTGTAAGCCAAATGAGAATGCAGACAATCGGTAATTAGCAATGATACTCCTTAAAACCAAAGCTGAAACCAGTTATTTATTAAGTACCTGACAATAAGACGCAAGATACAAGTTAAATAAATAAATGGTTAACCTGATAAACATAAGTATCAAAATGATGTGGAGCAACACTCACAATTGATGAAGTCTGGTAGGTTTGGTTATGGGAACCGCTAAATTAAGTCTATCGAAACTAATTTTTATCAGAAAGCCATAAACAATGTATCATGAATCATGATGAGTAAGCGAAGTGACCATGAAATCTACAGTATATTTCCTAATTGCGTACAGCTGCGTCGATGAATTAAGTTAAGGCAGTTAGTTCGAAGACACTAAACATTACTACACAATGCTACACAATGTGTTGGCTGTTGGCTTGTCTTGTATGCTAGCACATCCCATCGCTCTGATGATCCTTCAAAGTGTCTTCTGATTTGAAAGTTAAGTTGCAATCTGGACATTTCCATATTTTTTCCTCCGTTAAAAACTTTCCATTGGGTCCTACGAATTTAATCACTGGCTTTACATCACCTGCTTTTTCTGTAGACAAATTTTGACTCTGGTTGAGAAGTTGAGGATTAGCATTTCCAGACGCAACATTAGTGATATTTCCACTAATGTTCATTGCAGGAGCTAGATTGGGAGTGTTTTGAGCTGCAATGCGATTGTCCATTAACTGAGAGGTGTTTGTCTGAGATAATGAAGAAACATTTCCAATTTGCAGCATTTGCGACTGGTGCGGGGTGTTTGGAGCCATTATTTGTACAACTCTGTTATTCGCTAAGGGGTTCATTTGTCTAGTGACTGGGAGCCGTACCGTAGCAATTGCACCCGAATTATTTGCTATTTGATGAGTTAATTGTCCACCACCACCACCACCCAATCCAGGAATGATTACATTTGGTATAGGTTGATACTGGTTATATGGTGGTGGATGCTGCAAAGAAGTATTTAGAGTGTACTGTGTATTTTGAACTGGCGTCTGGGGAACTATAGTTGAAGATTGTATGGAGTGAGATGATACAATTTGAAGTTGCTGTTGGCGACTTTGTTGCTGGAAAAACTCTTGCTGAGTCATGCGTTGCTGCTGTGTAACACTCCTGGATGCTTCTAGACTCTGCTGTTGTGACACTGTAAAACTTCCACTAGGCCCGTTCTGATTATGTGTAGGCCTGATTTGAGAGTTGGGAATGCTTACCGTTGCAAGTTGCGAATATGGTGTTGTTATGCTAACTGGAGCTGATGAGGATCTCGGAGTTGTATGTACTTGATGTTGCTGTAACGCTACAGTATTCATATTACTGTGGGCAGTTATTGTATTCCCAGGATTCCCAGTATTGCTTAAATGAGGAACCGTCCTAGAAGCTTCTACTCGGCGGATTTCTAAGCCTTCAAAGGTTGGTGAAGGTTGGCTGGAAGGTCTTTGACTTTGACCTATTTGGTTGGGATGAGCAATACGGACGACTCCTGCCGCTCGCATTTGAAGTGGCTGATTCTGGTGCATTTGGTAACGTTGCGTGCTCTGAAGTTGCGACGTAACCACCAACGATGTCGTTCTAACTGAAGGGTCGTATCTCACTCCAGATTGTGCAGCATGTGTCTGTGAATGTTGAGCCTGAAGAATCATTTGTAGTTGCTGCTGCTGACCCGAAAGTTGTAACTGTTGACTTTGTGTCAGACGAGGAGCGGAAGTAGGGGGGAAACCGAGATTTGGTTGAGTGTGTACGCTTTGGAGCTGATTCGAAGCCGAAGATGAGCTGTAAGTTTGCTGTCTCGGGGCGGACTGTTGAGTATGGGAAAGTGGTGACATTCTTTGTCTTGCCGGTGTTCCCAAAACAGCCGACAAGGAGGCCATGGATTGAACTCCTATCCCTGACATTTGGGGATTAAGCAAGGATACAGTTGTTATTTGCTCTCTTGGCGGTGGTTGAGTTGGAGGCGCTTGACTATTTAAAGTCACTGCTGAAGGATTTCGTTGTACCAACTGAGTGTCTCTAGACGTAGCTATTCCGGTAGGCGCCACTGCTGTTGTAGATACTGTAGATGGATTTATATCTGATGGCCTTTGAATCATTTCTTCCACAATCGTCTCAATGACAGAACCGATGGTTTCTGTGGCTGGAGTACTATTTTTATCTACGCGTTGCTGCTGAATCATTTGTTGGTAGGAAGATGTAGGTAAAGGACATTGTCCAGCATTTTCTTGCGTGGTTTTTGTAGTTTGACTGGCTGGAATTGGAGGAGGTTGGGATTTCTCAGTGCTGGCACCACTTGAAATATTTTCAGATGCTCTAGCATCATCGGTAGTAGTAGCAGCATTAGGAATTTCTGAGTTCTTATCAGTTGAGATAACTTTATCAGTCACTATGGCTCCTTTACTACTTGAAGGGTGCAACTTGCTCCGAAGTGTATTTCGTAATTTCTCGGCAGTGTTTACTGGTTGTCTGGTGGTAGCATTTGGGACTGTGTTGTCAGGAGGTACTGTTACGTTATCGTTTTCGGGTATTGTTTCTGGTTCATCATTTTCTTTTTGCCCTACTAAGCCTCCTTGAGGGGTTTCAACTTCTCCAATTTTATTGTTCGTGTTATTTTTAGAATCTGGTTTGGCAGCACCCTTAGCAGCGGCTATTTTTCTTTTGGCGCTGAGGGGCCCAGGTCTATGTCCAGTTTTTTTACTTGCTCCCGAGGCTTTCTTGGATATATCAGTACTTAAAGTAGGTGGCGAATTTGGAGTGGACGAAAATGCAGGATTGAAGTTGCCTGAACTAACTGATGCAAGTGTAGCATTGCTCTGTTCAGTTGTCATTGAGTCAAGAGGCCGTGGCGTTGGCTGTTCCAACCCTGTGTTTTTTGTTTTGGTTGTGGTGGAAGGACGGGAATTCGCAGTTTCCACTTTACTGTCAAATACGTACTTGTGACCAAGAGGCAAGTTGGCTCTTATGGCATTAATTTCTTGACCACGGCGAACTTTGCGTTGGATATCAGAGATTTGCTTAACATTCAATCTGCCCACTAAAATTGATACTCCCTTGAACCCAACAACCTCACAGCAATTACTTTGCATGTCATTAACTGTTTTTTTAATGGTTGTTTCAGTTTGGGCTTCAGTTCTGGTTTCAGTTTCATTCTGTGGTTGGGCAGGTGGTGCCTTACTGGTTGAAATACCTGATGAAGTCACAGCAGCAGATACAGCTGAAGCTCGCCTTCTTTTTTGACTAGGTTTGGCACTGCAGACGCACACTTTAATGTGATCAAGAAAATCACACGCACTATATTTCTTGAAAAATGTTTGACACGTGTTGCAATACTTTGTTAAAATATTGTACGTTCCCGTCAGGTGTTTGGCACAATTTGTTTCTTCTAAATGTCCCTTCAAATCTGGAAAAAAACATTACATATTTTATATTACTTATTATTTTGGATGCATTAAATATAATGCTTAGAGTTTACTATATAGTTTATAAAAGAAAGTTTATTTGAACTAGGGAGGAAATACTTTGAATATCGATGAATGTATCTCCACAGAAAGTACAACGATGACCAGGTAAATCATCATCATTCTCACCATTTCCACTCGAACTTCTAGTCGATCCTTTCTTCCCCGGAGATGCAGTTTTTTGTCTTGTACCTGTAAATTGTAAGTTAAATAAATAAATAGTTCCAACATGTTGCCTGGGCGTTATAGATTATTCAGAAATGGAAGAATTTTACTTACGGGGGCCTCTTTGAGAATCTGAAATATCAATAGTGATAGGCAAAGGCTGCTCGGGTTCACTGCCTCTATTGTTTTCACTTTCCCTCTCTTTGGCGTCATTACTCACGACCGAACTTCCTACACGGCGTTTACGTGTTGGATATCGAGTACTAGCTTCCGCAGTAATCATTGATCTGTTTCTGGTGCGAGGTCGGCTTTCATTTTCATCTGATGCCTGAATTTCCTCTTCATCAACCTCCATTTCCATATCCTCTTCAATTGCCTCCGACTCTCCACTCGGAATATATTCATGATCTTGCTCGTACTTGCCTTTTGGACCATTTGAATCCTCATCCTCAGGGTTAATATTAGTTTGCCTTCTAGTAGCCCCTCTTCTTCTACCACCACGTGAAGCTCGTCCACGCTTTGCAGGAACGTTGCGAACGATTCTAGGTTGCTTATGTAATGGTAATAGAGTTCCTGGTGCAACTTTCTGAACTACAGGAAGTGGTACTCTAGATAATTCATCTTCTTCATCAGAGTCTCCCTCATTAGGTCTATTTGCACTGGATGACGACGGTGTTGGAGCATCGATGATTCTTTTGATTCTCTCCGCGGGTTTCTTTTGAATCAATGTACCTGGAGGCACTTTTCTGATTTCAGGTAACTGAGAGTTGGTGCTATCACCTGTAGGTAGCCGCACCGTTTGGGGTACAGCTGAAGTTGAAGGTGCACCTGAGGTTGAAGGTCCACGTGAGGTTGAAGGTGCACCCGAGGTTGAAGGCGCACTTGAGGTTGAAGGTGCACCTGACGTTGAAGGTGCAGTTGTTTTTGCAGGTGACCTTCCAGACTCTGACGCAGGAGGCTTAGATGCATCATTAGCAGCTGGCCCATCACATG
>JAQIXX010003591.1:0-19033 GCA_034700605.1 Willowsia nigromaculata | reverse complement strand
TCCTTCCAACTATAGTCATTGTCTAACATAGCCTTAAATACCGGTGACCTTCCTGTTGGGGTTAAAAATTAAGTATCATCTGCTTTGCATAACCTTACTTATTTTGACTTTGCTTGAATTAAGTCTCACCGGTTAACACCATCTGATGACAGTTAATAATCTCCTGATCTTTTGTGATAATCTGAAGGTCACAATTGATGCTCTCCTCCAACATTGTCGAAAGAATTCTCGTAGCAATGGGGCCGGTGCCTTGGAAAGATGTCTGAGGTAAGGACTCTTGGATGGGGTGAGCCACGCAGCAAATGGAAATACTCCCTGTCACAAAAGCTGGAGTGTCCCATCGGCGTCTGTCAATGTTACCAAAGTATTCCATTTCATAACAATTGAAGGAGACGCCAACTTTCGAGTCGCGTTCAGCAATCTCGGTAACAGGCTTTTCTGTGGACATAATAATTTTCGTATTTATTATTTTCTTGAATTTGACAAACTTATTAAGATGACAAATAAATGCGTACCTAGAGTTTCCAAGTTCAGGTTGGAAAAGAATCCACCTTCGTCGTTCGGGAAGGCAAGGTTTTTGATGGTAACCTTCATGGAGATCTCGAACCCCATGTCTCCTAAAACATCTCTCAGGGTCCTCAGAAAATTCCGATTTTCGGTTCTTTCGATAATGGTTATCGAGTCGCCGTCCTCTGGCCCAGGTTCCGATTCCGAAGCATCTTTAAATCCAATCTCCACCCTCAATTCATTGCACCTGAAAGTTATTTTTCTTTTAAAATAATACTAATAAAATACTTAATATTCACACATAGAACAAAATACTCACAGTTCACCCCGGACATAGGATCTCATTCGGTATGCCAGCTCCCTAAGGTTATCAGTTGGCACCTCTCCTTCGTGAACAAAAACGTCAATAGGTAATGTAGAATAAGTAGTTATACTTGAACCATTCTCCGAAGACCCCGACTTCCAATTGTCGTAAAACCACAAAGGTTCATCTTCAGCGATTTTAAAACGAAACATTTCAGCTGTTTTTACCACGAATGCCAAATAAAATTAATTAAGATTAACTAAGTTATACAGCAACAATTAATATTTGCAATACTTGGTCTCGTCTCTCGAGGTAGTTCCGAAGTTTCTAATTCTGAGTGCAGGAATGATGTCAATTTTTTCTTCTCCACGGGTCATCCTACGAAGAATGCACTCAGTTGTGCTTTTAAAAGCCAAAAGAGATGAAAAGTTAAAAGCGCGTAAACACTTTAAATTCGAAACACTGAAATTTTCCACTTTCCAGTTTCTGGTTACCCTCTATACGAAGCGACCGAAGACAAACTTTTTCTTTGTTTGTTGACGTTCCTCTGCTTCCGTTAGTATGCTCATTGCTCATTGGCTGCAACCTGCAACTTGCAAGTGGAATGTAGAAGAGACAAAGAAGGCTGAGCAGATCAAGCGCGCGTGATATGATTTCGTGGTTTTGGGTTGTTTTTGTTTTGATTGTGTTAACTTGACTTATCTCTGTGCTCCAAAGTCTCTTCTACTAAAGCTAGCAGCAGCCTACTTTTAATTATTATTTTGGTGTAAAGCAAAGGTTATAGTAGGTTGAGCGAAACTTGAGTTTCTACAACTTAATCATCAAAAGGAGTACGGGTATCCGTAACACATTACAACCCTCCTGAGCTGGCTTTCAAAAAACCAGAATGTCCTGCTTATGGCCAGAATTTTATGGAGTAAGATTTTTACTACAGTATAGTATTTGTTATGCTGAGATGGCTGGGGCTGTATTTGAAAATGTCACCAAAACTTTACAGGAAATGGGGATTCCAACGCGTATTACTGGATCTAGTAGAAGCACCCAACTATTACATTAGTTATCTTTTGGAGCGATTCCACCTGGAAAAAGTTTTGATTGGGTCCGAGGAGTCCGTAAGACGGTTGAAAGACATCAAAGAACACACTAATTCGCGCTTATTCTATACTGGTATTACTATTAGCTATTATGTTGTATAATGTTATGTTATCTTATGTTATGAAGTAAGAATAATATGTTTGAAATTTTAGAGACAACGTGCATCCAAATTTGCCAATCGAATTATTCCAAATCCAAGGTCCTGTCATATAGCAGCCTTCCTCAAGCCCAGCTGATGACAGCGAGTATCAACAGTGATGAAAAGCAGCGACTGGAGGAAACAATCAAAACTTGGAAAGCAACTCAGCGACAACTCCAAGATGCTATAAAGCAGCAGGAAGAGGAGAGCAATCAATATAAAAGTAGACAAGGAGCGATAAAAGATAAGATCCAGGATATCGAGACTCGCGCTGCTCAGAGGAATGGCTTAAGCCAACGCTTACAACTTGCTCATCAGCAAATGTCTAAACTTGGAAAGGGGAAGGAATATCTGACTGGGGACACCAAACTCGCTACTCAGGAGAAAATATTGGTAATTTTATGCACACATATGACATTAATATTGAAATGAAATTTTGATTCCGATAATAAATGCGATAACTATTCCAGAAACACCGAAACGTCAATATTAAAAATGCGAAATCACTCGCTGCTGAGATGAAGAGAGTCCAAGACGATTGTCTAAAATTAATTATCTTGCGTAGACATGTCAGCCTAATTACAACACGCATTTCAGTTCGGCGGTCAGAGTTTGAGGAGGGAACGCTTGCGGTGGAAAGATGTGGCGAGCAGATCAAGAAGCTTTCGCAACAAGTTAAGCTGGCTGGCCAGGAAAGCAAACAGTTAAAATTAGACGCTAAAACCAAGACAGGAAATGTGAGCGAGCCACAAGGAGATGTTGTAAGCGGCGATCTAACAGAAGAAATATAGACAAGGATTTGATTACCGCAAATATAAAGGTGGGTATTCTATCAATTGCTTCAATATTAAATTAAGATTCAATGGACAAATATGTGAACATTTAAATATAGCTCGAGGTCCTCGAGGAAGTGGATCCCTCTGTTGTATGCGAATATGAGGATAATACGAAAGAGATCGAAAGGATTAGGGGTGAAAAGAAGAACGATGATGAGCGACTGATTCGAATTAAAGGCGAGATTGCAAGGGGAAAGGAAGTATGGCTCCGTCCATTGATGACTTTGATTGCTAAAGTCAACAATAACTTTTCGTCATTTATGTCGAGTATGGGATGTGCAGGAGAAGTGCAGCTAGTAGAGGGGACAATGAGGTTACTTTTTATTTGCTTCCATTTGCAAATTCCATTGGCTGCGACGATGAAAATGATGATATTATAATGAAATTGTTTCCAGGATGATATCTCTAAATATGGCATCAAAATATTTGTTAAATTCCGGTCATCTGAAGAGCTGCCAGAACTTGGAACGGGAAAATCATACTGCCTTCATAGTGGCGGAGAAAGAGCTATATCTATTGCTCTTTACATTCTTTCCTTGCAGGAGTTGACAAACGCCCCAATCCGTGTAATCGACGAAATAAATCAGGTCCTTAAAAAATTAAAATCTTTTCAAATTTTCATAGCATGCAAACGAAATCTAATCCAATGTTGCTTATCGATATCAATTTCAAGGGCATGGACTCCGCCAACGAAACTCGAATGTTCACCTTGCTCTGCTCGTTAGCCACTAACGGTCCTAGAACACCACAATATTTTCTTCTCACTCCGAAGGTTAGTCATCTAAAGTTTATTGAAATCTTGGTTCAATTGGAAATTACCATTTCGAGTGTATCATGAGGATTATTGTAATTTTTACAGCTACTTCCAGCTACAGTTGATTATCCCGACAACGTTCATATCCATCTAATTTTAAATGGACCACACGTCAACGTGGCTTCGTTCGATGAACCCAAAGAACCTCATTCCCGTTCCGATTCCGATTAGCTTAGCCTTAGATTAGATTAGCTTAGGCTAGAAAGCTTAGGTTAATATTCATTGGCTTCATATTAAATATTTTTTACTTACGATTACGTTAATGAACAACGATTTAAAATATATATTATTAATAAGAAGAGTAATAATAATAATTTTGTGCTATAAACGAGTCAGGATAAAAGACTTAATCAAATTAGCTAAGAGTAAATTAATGTATTACAACCCAGAACGATGATTTTGTATATGGAAATTAATTCACACCTTCTCCTAATGTTTACCTAGTTTATAGTAAAACAAATGATATGAAACGTGATAACCAACCTCTAAGTTCGTGTTTATGATCGTTTTATTTTTGCCGAAATTTTCCAAAGCAATAGACGACGAAAATGATGAAGAGTTGGGTAAAATTTTGTAGAAATCGAAGAAATCCAAATCAAATTGAGATAGTGGCAAGCAATATCCCATAACATTAAACTGACGTAAACGCTGTTGAAATTGACAGATTTAAAACATAAAGTATAATATGTAGACAATATATTGAAAGTATATTGTTCTAAACCAAACAAAAATTTAAACCTTGTATGCGCTACGCTTTCGTAGTCAAAAATTTTTGATTTAGGCTATTCTCCATACCTACATTAAATAATAATAAATAATGTCCAGTATGAATCAGCGATATATTAAAATCCGTCTTTTTAATGTCATCAACAGAATTAAGAGCAAGTTCCTTGTATCTTGTAGCCGAATTTCACTTGATTGATTTAATAAAAACAAGGTCTTTGCTACGTTCGTAGAAAGATTTTTAAACGCTGTTATAATGTCATAATTAGTTGTTGAAAAGTCCTCAGAATGATGAGTCCTTAAATTGACCTAAATGACAAATTCTGACAATGCAATTTTTTGAGCAGTCTCAATTGTAAACTCCTCTAGTGCCTCCCACACAAACTTTATCGATTTATGTATTTATATTTTCTCGTGTACATTCGCACAGACTATACATCATCTTAAAAGACATCATTCTTTCCCAAATAGCATAGTATTTGTTTATATTAGAACTTATTAGAATTTTTTATGTTTTGGAGCAACAGACTCAGAACACTCATTCTTCCATACGAGTTCGTATTACGCAAGCTGGTATATGCTGTTCCTGACCATTTACAGGTCTAGTCAACCTTAGGCCTCAGCAGAGACAATTGTAATTCCCTTTTATTCTTTTTTTACCTTTCCAGGAATAAATATACTACTCCAGACCCAGTCCTTGCATTCTGGCAAATATGAGGGTTTTTGGTTTCAGAATTGACTGTTTATTTGGATTTACGTATGCAGTCCGAATATAATGGGCTATTAGTATGTAAAAAAATCGTCGGATGAATTGGTAATTTATTAGCATGATCGTAAATAATGAACCAGGAGAATCTATGACGCATGTAACTAAACGAATTAATGTTCTTTTGAATATATTAAGCACATATACAAAATATTGTATAATATTGTACATATAATCTGATCGAACATACTAGTAGGAATAAGCAATAAAGGAGTTGGGTTTATTTCGTTTATTTATTTATTACTGTATTATTGCCGAGTATATTGAAAATGGTATCTAAAAAGTATAAACTTTACAATGTTTTGTATGCGCCAGAGATTTAGGGAAGTGGCAAATGATATCCCAATTATTAAAAGGGAAGAATGAATAAACACACTTTTAAAAAGCACAATGTGTACTCATCAAAATCATACTTGCAAAATTGCATGAGTGCTTTAGGTAGCTATTTTAAAGTTATTCTTTAAAACTGCATCATCGTAATGGCATGTTTTTGAATAGGCATGCCAAAAAATTTATGCTAATTCTTGCAAACTTTCAGACTTGAACGCGATTCATAATATACATTCATTCAAAACATTCAATTGCATATTGAACTTTTACATATCAACATAACTTTATAAAATAATGTAATATATAAATATAGAAAATATGTTTGAAGTGGTTAATAAATACGTTACTGATACGAGATAACAATCACATAAGTACAAAGTTCACAAATTTCATTCGAATAAATTATTTATATAACTAGATGAAAACTCAATGATCGGTTATGACAATATTACTTTAAACATTCCAATGTTTCCAATTCCAAACTTCCTTCTCCCAATGCGCTAATACACTTAGAAATAGAAATAGCAATAAATAATTCTATACAAACAAATTTGTACATATAGCTATTGCTAGTTTAATCATACGTAAATATATATGTAATGCTTCATAAACATATTTACTAAAATGCATATTATGGAATTTATAACTAAAATTGTTTCAGTAGTAAGTAGCGAATAACACAAACACGGCTCTGATGACCAAGGAAATTACGGTTAAAATCTCTAAATACAAGTATATAGGAGTATCAGCGTTATAAATAATGTTCATCATGCCATCTCGTCGATTCGGATTGTTTTAAACTTTTTGTTTAGAAAATTAGCGCAAAAATGTTGTCCACTCAATAGGACGATGATGACGGTCCGAGTCACTTGAACTCACCATTTTTAATTTGTGTTGACAAGTTGATTCTGTTGAAACCTCTTGTGGAGGAATCCGTCTCGGAACTTGCGGAAACCTCAACCCGAAGCTTGGAAACTTAATCTTTGAATTCATTCTTTATACTTTGGATAGGGAAAAAACAATTTTAGTAATTTATTTAACTTATGCTTAATATTCGTGAATCATGACCAAAGAAAATGTATGCATTTGCATTGCAATACTGCTTTCTTCGTCCGTTTCATCAGCCCGTTTTTCATGCGTATATATTTGACATGTATTGAGAAATAATATGAGAAATGTGAAGCCAAAAATTTTCTACATGTTATCAGTTTTGTTGCCAGTACTATTAATTGCAATGTTCCACCGCTCAGATCTTATGGAACTAAAGTATTTTAGATACTATTACGATGCTCATATCCATTATGGTATTTTTGCTTTGGTTTTTTTTACAAAAATGTGAGTGTTTCAAATGGGCATATAATATTCATTTAAAATGGTTTGTTTTGAAGTATTCTGGAATCTAAAATTATGCAAAGGATGAACACATAAATGAAATATCTTTACTCATTATTTTATGAATAAACTCAATGAACACTCCACATATTTCTTTCATTCGAGCTGTCAGTGATAGTGCTGTCATTCTCGTCGTAAATTATGTACTTCATAATATTATGGTTCATTTTTTCGGCAACGGATCTAATATGTAATATATATCCCGAACTTATCTTAATCAAGCTACTACGTACGTATGCAGTCACAGTACATAAATTCTTTGTTTGCCATGATTTTTTTCCACTCCTAAAGTAGTGTATGTTTACATATGGAAACATTCTACTTCGCATAATGCATAAAATATTCCAAAAAGGACCTATTCATTTACTACCCTTAACAATTCTTTTGAGTACTCAAATAAAGGCCTTAAAAAGAGTATGCGCAAGCAATCTCCGCACCCCAAGTTTATCAGAATCTTATCATGTCTTATCATCGAAGTTTTTACTTAACAATAAATATGACACCTCTTCACATACTGTTATATCGCGATGTCACAGGCTTTCGGGTCCTCGTCCTTGTCAAACAATGACTTATGCATCATAACTAAATAAAACAGATAACAATTTCTCTCTAAATAAATTAGTATGTATTCACTGAATCTTTCAGTTTTTTGCACTAGGGTTCCTACTGTTGGTGAAACATGCTCATGCAGTCACTACGACATACATATTTTTTACAGATCCGATCTAACTGTACGCAACAAATAAAAGAAACTTCATACTGTACCCTTTTGGAGAAACATAGGAACGAATGTTTGCAACGCACAGTTAAGATCAGTTATATTTAGCAGTCTGAATCTAGATTATATAGCCTGGAAAGATAAAGATAGTTTAGTGAGTTCAAAGTTCAAAGAGAAGTATTATTAAGGAATGGCATTGGGTGAAAATAATTCATTGCGTCTGACATATCTTCCAATATATCTTTTAATATTTTTACAACGGGCATATTAGGTATTAGGGAAGAGCACTTCAATGACAGTATTCAATGTCATAAGAGAACAGTATTATTGTTATTGGAAAGCATTTGCTTTTCTATGATTCTATCTAATAGTTTGTTTATGACGATTGCCCCAAGAAATAGATCTCCATTACAAAAAAGTGTTCAGCAAAAACTCCACAGTAGCCGTCTATCTGGCATATGGACTTGTCCGTCCATATAGTTTTAGGAACTTGATCGGCTTATCAACTTAATGCATCTTTATGCGTAAATGAAACAAACGTATGTCCATATTTTTTTGTTGCTCGAATGTTTATTTATCTTGCTGGAGCAAAATCTGAGTTATATATTAATTAATAAGTCATTAATAAATGGATCAAGATAGTCGAGATCAAGATTATCATCATAAAGTGTTCTAGAATTTAGGAAGTCTGAAATGGAGCTTGGCAATGGGAAAAACTTGCGTGGCTTTCTTGTAAGAAGAATATAAATGGGTATAAAAAACCATACGCACAATGGACTACCCATTTTTACGTCGAATGCATTTGAAATTATTTTTATGTAGGGCAGATGACAAACATATTACGACATTTTTTTGCCAATTCTTAGTATCACGCAGTCCTTTGAGATAACATAAAACGGAAAGTGTGTATTTTGATTGGTTACTCTGGAACATTGTTTCTTGAACGTGGATGACAGAAAATTTTCTGCAATATGCTTTTTGTGAGCGCTATTAGTCTGTGGAAAACGCAAACCCATTAAGTACATTGTATATTGGAAATGTGAAGTGCGCGTGTCCCTGAGTAAGATCTTGTTCCCACCTTATTGCAGTGCGCTAATAAAATATACGTAGCTGACATGCACACAAACTTGTTCTATGGCTGTACAAATATTTTACGACCCTATCAAGAAGTCAAAGTTATCTAGTTCCAAGCGATTCTAAAAATAAATATCACTGTTTTGCGTTGCACATTTTCACTTCCAAGCTTCGGAAGTAGTTTGGAGGCTGAAAATTTATTATGCTATTACATATTTCCACCATGTATATTTAGCTAGAAATAAGAGCGTGTGAATCGGAATGGTGGTATTTATTCATAGACCATTGAATCGTAAATTTGCTTATGTAGTACCAGTATTGGAGCACAAGGTGATTTCTAAGTTTATATCACTTTGACCAAAGAAAGAAGGTCACAAAGAAGCCTTGACTTTACAGTGTTTCATAAACCAAAACTGAAAAAACTTACTTACTTTTGCAAGTCATCCATCAAAATCCACCGCTATAGACTTTTTTTGAAAGTGTTAACATCTTTTTTCAAGGCATGATAACGCATAAACCAGAGTTAGAGCACGTTAGAGTCAGCAAGTCAAGTCTACCTAGTTATACAAAATATACTTCAACGAAACAAATCCATAAAAGTTGAAATATTAGCATAATAAACATGATGGAAAATGTGTGTAGCTCTTGTTTGTTGCTCAAATCACGGATTTGCACAATGTGCGTGTGTGTGGTCTGCAAACTTTGCCAACAATGAATCGATGACAGCAATATTTTTGGGTTTCTTATTCGGATGGGGAAAGGTGAGGGGGGAAGGTATGCGTGCGTGAGCCTGCATGCATTAAAGCAAATCTTTGAAGAAATCTGGAAACAAAAATTCATTGATTTTTCAAAATTGACTGAATACATTGAGTTGATGAGTCGGGATGGGTATTTCTTTCTAGTATACAGTTGTATAGACAGCTACTAAGACAATAGAGTATTAAGTTTTATGGATATAATCATCACAAGTCTTGATTCGTGGAGTCGGTAGTCTTTATACGAACTGAGATGGGGGATAGTTGTAGGGGGAGAGTACAAAATTGAAAGGAAGCTCGTACGTATATTTGCGTGTGTAAGTGAAAGCCAAGAGAATTTGACAGCTTTTTCTGTGATATCTAAATGCTGAGTAATCAAGTTATGTGTAGTATCTGTAGGTTAGTCTGAAAAACATTGCTAGCTCTATGGAACCTCTTCTTTCATACTTTACACAGCTTCTCCATGTTTTCTCGGAGAAAGTTCATTATAACGATCAACACGGTAGAATGCCCAAATACTACGGCCGGACATATTAAGTCTATAATGGGTTGTAAGGGTTTCACGTAATTTAGAGGGTTGACCTTAAGATGTACGAATGAGAACAGTTAACCTGATTAGGCATTTTATTTGGAAACAAGATAATTTCTTGTATACGTTCATACGTATGGCATTAAGGGACAAATTAAGAAAAAGTTATATCGTGTTTTCATATTTTCAGGGATTTCTTCAGTGAACATAATGAATTCACTGTACCAATTTCATTCAAAATTAGATAATGCTAAGAACGCCTCATGGCAGATCCACAGGCTTTCAATTTATTATGAAAATTCTTTAGACTTTGAAAATTTCGTAAAGACTGAATATGTGTATGTATGCCACAAAAATATATTAGAAAACTCGAGAAAACAGTTCAAGAAATAAAATCATTTACAATTGACACTTTGACAGCCAAGAATTAATTGCATGCTTACTTCCCATGTTAAAGCGAAAAGTAAACCACTGAGGCGTCAAATGAAAGTATTAGTCGTGGTTATGTTGTTAGCCGATGTGACATTGGTAAACTACAAGCTAAGGTACTCTCGGGTGTTGTAAATGGAAGCTGGCATGGTGGTGGTTAAGTGCGATAGACATTTACTATATGACATGGCATGAGAGAAATATGACGCGCATAACATTTGTCGTCTACTGGTTGGCAGACCTATGCAGTAATAAATGTCGTGTGAAGTTGGTATATTCAGGCCAAAATCGGGGTTGGCTATTAAACAGGAATTCTGTGGATATACACACTTGTAGTCACAGGAAGTAACTCGTTCAAAAGAATACCTATGAAGAGTAATTTAAGACGCCGGTTATTTGCTGTCGTAGTTTGTAATTTCTCTTTTAAGACCATATTATATTGCCTCCTGTCGTCTGTACTCTGTATACATTGGCCATTCATGCATCAATAGTTATACTATACCAGCTTTGGCAGCATGATATCCAATAATCATAATAATAGTAATAGAGTAATACAGCATTTACGGATTAAATTCAGGAAACTTTTACCATTGACCTAGAAAGCAAGCTGAGGATCTCTATTTTCTATTATGCCAAAGAAAATCAGCATCTCAAAAAGACATTTATTTGTTTTAAAAAGTAGCAAACATGTTTACTCGCGAAAATCTAAAGGATAGTATTGTACTTTAATATGCCTCCACTTTCTTCACAACAGACAAACCAACATTTAGTTTCAATCTCATTCAATCCTCTCTAAAGAAATATGCCAGGAATCGTATACATAATTGCATGGAAACGCGGGTCTCTTTATCAAAGGTAAACTTTAGCAGAGCTCAAATTTCAGCAGTGCATAAAAGTGAAATGAAACGAAACAGTGAATGCTGAGTGGACACAAAACTGCTCCGATAAAGTTCTCTACTTTTTCTGAATGAAAAATGAGGACAACAAAAGGTACGAGTATTTTAAAAATAAAATTAATGTGCTCTCAAAACTTTTATATTCCTGTCATATCTCATTTCTTCCTTCACAAGTATTTGCATATAATAAGCCATAATAATTATAATACTATGATATCTGCTTAGAGTTGCTGAAAAGAGGAATGTGATTTTGTCGTGAATTCCAACCTTTATTTTTCTACAAATGTCAAAGAAAATCTCGAGAGCTTCCCTCTCGCCCCGAGATGCATTTTTCTTGTCAATATAACAGCCATTATTATAATACTTACAGCAGTTGTGACAAAATATCAGAGAAGGGGAAATTAGAACGAACAGCGCCATCAAAAATATCAAGTTGCCTCAGTGGTAATATTAAAATGTCCACAAACATGTTTTGTGCGTTCGTTTCGTTTGCTCTATTATGATTACTCTATGATTATATGATTTTATTCCCCTAAAACTGCCGGGTTTTCACTCCATAGCTGTACGGAGGCAATAACAAGATGTAGAAGTACCAGTGGAATGGGATAGGAAGGGCGATGACAAAATAACACAATTATCCCAACTTTCAGGAAGGCAGCTCTAGAGAGAAACTCAAAGAATTTATGAAGCTCATCTTGGGAGTATCTAGAAGAGAGGGAAGGATTTAATGTGTGTATTTACATTGCACATTATGATAACTTTTGCAGACAAAAAATAGATGACATCAAGGAAACGATTAGATTTGATGAATCCCGTCTTTTTCAGCAAAATATAACGGCTTGAGAAGAACACTCCACTACACTTTTTTCTATGCGATCATATTTCTCGTTTTATTTCATCGGAGAATATGCGGTCGTATTTATAGTACACTTCTTATAGTGTTCACACAGTAATATAATATAATACAGATACTTGAATACAGTAATAATTTTGTCAACGTCTTGTTAAAATCAGCCCGTCACGTTATTTATTCTTGCTTCCTTCTTTTATTCTGTTCCATTGCATTTGAAACTAGAAAATATTCTCTTGTAAAACAGCAAATGGTTTTTGGCTGCATTCATGCAATAATAAAAATATAATGCTACATGCTTTTTTACTTTTTTCAATCTACAAGAATGAACTGGTAAATGATATTATCGATAAGTATTTGGCATTATTATACGAGTTATTTGCTTAAAGTTGAGTTGTTCAGTACGCGGTAAACGATATTTTTTTGAGATGGTATTGTATTACAAATTGTTAGACGCTACTTGTACTGACATAACTCATAAAGAACTTGTAACATGCTACTGTGCTCATTAAAAGTCAATTCATGCTCGTAGTCTACCAAAAACACATATATTTCAAGCAAAACGGACCCAAATACCCATTTCAAAGTAGTCAAGTTTGATACTAACCACCAGTTCTGCCAACCATTCTCCACTTTATGAAATCACGCGTTCTCGGCAAAAGGTGGAGAAATTACATTTACAACTGCATTCCAATTTGAAGCTAATAATGAGCCGAAGAGAAACGTTCACAAAATTGATAATCATGGAGCGGCATTGCGGTGCATAATTGAGTAACAGATGCGGATAGAGCGAACTGAAGTCAAAATGAAGCGATGATTCTGCCAAATGGTGCCACCCGGAGGAATAATAAAACTACTATGCGGGCACATTTCCATCAACAGTAGTTAGTTCCAATTGTCAAAATCTTTTGGACGACAAACTCTCAAATTACGTACGCCTAAACATTTAATAATGTCATGTTGATTTTTGAATCCTCTTCCCCGTCATACTTAATAAGGGAATATCTGCAATTAGCTATTTTTGCTACGTATTATTCCGCTCGGCAAAAAAAGGGGACCGTAAAGTTGTACTTTACTCAAATGCAAAGCATTTGAAACAGCACCGGTTGTCGAAATTAACAGACGTGTAGGTGTAGGCATTTTGCTGGAATAGGATGGGAATATAGCCACTTAAATCAGCGGTACAAACGAGGAGCTAGAGCCAAAACAACATCTCATGAGAAAAGAGTGCAGTTGAGGACAGATTTAGGAGACTGGAGGAGTGTGGACAGAGAGGAAAAGTCGATTAAGGGCTTTCCTGAGTTTTGTAAAGATGTACCATATCGTTTCCTTATAGCTGTAATGTAAAGCTTAAAAACTGAACTTTTCCAAGGGGAAAATATACATATGCACGAACAATACAAATACACACATTTCAACAAGTCATGACTAGTACACCATATTAAAATCGAATGATACGAGTATTAAAAGCGTTTAAGAGTGTGCAGAATCGTAGGAGTATTTCTGGCTTTTGAAGCGAGTAAAAAAACTTGGCATGTAGTTCATAGGCACTCTTCTTTGGAGTACTTATTTTAGAACAGAGTACTGCAACCTTTGTATATACCTGAGTATGAAATTCTAGACACAAGGTATTATACATTATACAGCTCATAAAAGTGTACTATCTACTTATTTTCAACAATTTAGTAAAGTATTTGTTGTTTTACAAGATCTTCATCTATGTAGCCGAGTACCAATCCCAGAGAGGGGATTGGTACTCGGTTGTGTGACAAAAGACATGATCAAATCGGCAACTCACTAGTTTGTATGCATAATAATGATGCATAAACAACACAGTTTAACGTCTCAATCCACGTGTTATTGTACCCTTTCGGATTAGAAAATTCAAAAAGGTGTAACCGACTGAGAGAATGATAAAAGACTTCACTGAAAGAGTAATTAGAGGAGAATTGGCATGCCGGTGACACTACTTCTATGTGGCTGTCAAATAGAAATTGGGTGAATAATTTACTTGAAGAGTTTATTCAGTCAGAAAAACTGCATACATTAATGATTCAGTAAAATAGATGCGTTTTATGTATATTTATGCATATAAATTGTTTCATGAAAACACTTACGTATTATCAAGTTGCTGAGTAACGTAGTCGGAAGACAACAAACCAAAACGAGGAGATCTGCTATTGCCAAATTCAAAAGGAAATAATCTGTCGGACACTTTTTCGTTTTGACAATGACAACCACCACAACTATGTTCCCAATTATCCCCCAAACCAGCAAAACAATATAGATGCATGTCCACGCTATACTTGACGGGAGGGAGTATCGCCAATATGACTCGATCATGATACAACAGTTTTTACAGAGTACGCTGCACTAAAACGAATTAGTTTATTAACCAAAATTCTCGCCTATCATTTTGGGTCGTAAAAGCTTCAGTTTAAACCATTTTTGAAATAATTTCATCCTCATTTTTATGAAAATGAAAGGAGTTGCCAAAACACGTCTGAAGTTTTTTGTCAACACACTTGTTTAGTGTAACTTGGACAGTAATGTAACTTGGCCATCGAGTTGGTGGCCAGACATGTTGTTTAACAAGAAGCTTGTTACTTTGATGAAGGAGCCCAATGGATAAGCCCGTTAGTCTCGTATTTTCTTGTGGCAAATCAAGCACAAAGTCAGATCACGTTTTTCCACCGACTTTCTCTCATTTTCTTAAGCCCAATAATTCAAGGAATTTCCTCGAATCGCACTCGATTGACAAGAGAAAGTTTAACTCTCTCCACGTCAGTATCCACGATTTGAAACAGGATAAGAAAATCTCTCCGTGTGTATTTTCAGTGGCCCTCTTCCAGCTAAATCGCTATAGTCAACTCACTAAATCCAAAAGTCCATCTTGTTGGAGTAAGTGAATCATGAAGCACTGGTCTACTACCATGCGTGGTGGTTGTAGAGTTCCCAAACCTGATGCCGTGGCTTGTGTGGATCTGATGATGCTACTATTTTGCTGCTAATGCTGATGGGCATGACGCTCACGGAGCAAATCCGCGTAGCATCTCAATCTCAATTCTTTGTTGGTTTTTGTATGCATGAGGCTACGAGAGAGGAAAGGAATACTTATACCTTCTTTTTCTATTGAAGGAGAAAAGGAAAGCTCACTGAATTGCATATTATTCCAGTCGAAAAGAAAAAAGTGAAAAAAAGTGCTGAAGGAAGGGCTAAAACTTGAGAAGTGGTGGTGGCTATGAGATAGATGGAAAAGTTATATAAGAAGAAAGAGAGACTCCAAAAAAGAAGTAGAAGCTGTAGGTACGCACATCCGTGTTTCCCCCTTTTCATGTAGTATGCTTGTATGCACAAGCTATAATAAGTAACACTTCTGTTTGATCGTTATAGCATTTCTATGTAGTTCTTACATGAGTGCTACTGCAAAAAAAGAGTAAAACACAAACGACTACCGAATAGACGAAGTTTCTTTTCCTGACTTGAATTGATCCAACAAAGTATTATGAGCTTGGTTGGTATAGTCGGTGGTGGTATGGTGGCTTGGTATTATGTCCAGCCATTCCCTTTGGTAAATCTGGATCCGACTGGACAATCCACATAAGCCATGTCAGCAAAGGGTGAATGAAAAGCAACAAGAGTTAGTCTGGCAATGATCTCAGGTCAAACGAGCAAATCAGGCATAACCAGACAGGCAGGGAAACACACAATATAACGGACACACTGTATTCATGTCCAATGATCCTTGATCGCTTCATCCGTGACTGATGATGACATTGGCTGAACAAATATTATTTACTTCTGAGCTCCTCATGACGAGCAAACAAAGGAAAAAAGTTGGTCTCACTGAAATGCACCGGTGCAAAGAAAGTTATCGGCAGAGGCACTGTAATAAATGGCTAGCGAAGAGAGATTGTAATTTTTGCGTGACTCCTTGTCGAAACGTTCTGTCTTAATCAATCGGCACGTCAAAAGCATTTGTCAAATTACTTGAAATGCATATTGTTGTAAACAAAACCAAAATTGAAAATTATTTTTAAGTTTGTTTATTTTCAAACTTTTCGAGAAATTACTTTATTTATTGATAACCCGCCATACGCAGCCAAAACACCGAGTTTCCGCTAAAAGGAAACGAAAAATTGAGCTCGAAAATATCCATAAGAAACGCATATTTTTGCAACTGGTTGGTGTATTGAATTTTCAATATTTATGTCAGCATGCATAGCTTCAAAATTATAGCATAGCCAATCTCATAACCGGTGGAAAAAGTTAGTGATCCTCAGCGGGGAATGAAGAAAATCAACTGGTCGTTCAAATGTCTTCATCTCTCGATAGTTTTTCAACGGTTGTGTGACAGTGAGAGACTATGTGCATTTTGTAAGACCATTTCAGGCGGCACTGTATCAAAACAACACAGAGCACGCCCGTCACGTAAAAGACATTTCCAAACTGGTTTAACTATATTGTAGGAGAGTCAATAAACTCTAAAGGAAATAGCTAAACATCTGCTGTTTTATACTGGAACCTGCCACCGACAGCGACTCCAAATGACACATTTCTTGTTCATTCATAGATAACTAGGAAATGTGGGCACTTTCTTGAAGATTTCCATCTTGTCAAGTCAATAGCTTCTGCGATGGCTATCGCAAAGATAAAACGCATAAAGTCTTCGTTGCAAAGGTGAAAATTTTCTTAGTTCAAATTCTTAGTTTTGGAGTTTAACTGTGAATATTTTGGATACGACGTTTTAAACTGAATTATGCATTTTTCTGAGATGATGCTCTTTTGTAGCTCTTAAGGAAAAAAAATATCCATTATGAATAAGTAATACTTTCTCCCTTAGCTAGTTGGACTTGGCAGGTTTGACGATTGGTCCTATTTTGAGTGCTCAATTCTCAAAGCCCACCGCAACCATGCTTCACAATCATAACAGCATTGTCCCAGTCCATTCAAACAAATTGGCTCGCATTAAATAGCCATTTTACCACGAAAAGGTAAATTGAACAATTTCGGCTATGCTATTCGGAAGCTTAATATGTTTAAACAACAATATTTTCATTTGACTCTAAGAATGAGAATGGCTGCATTTTTTGACATGTGCGATCACGTCCCTAGTCCTCACCAAAATTTTTAATAAACACAAAGTAGAAGTTATGAGAACAACATGCACTTACCATTATTTAACGCACTTTAAAATGCATCTTAAAAAACTCTTGTGCCGGATTCGTCGTTATCATGAAACCAGAGAGTACTGCTAATGGATTTAATTATCCTGTCTCTCTCCCTCCTCTAATCCATGCGGTTGGCGAGTTGTGAGTGCTTGGCTTCGAAGAATACAAAATAAATGTTTTCTTTGCTTAAATTTACATATAGCACACAACTATAATCGTCACCATATCACACCAGCTGCCACATTCTAATTTTGTTTTAATCAACGCTGGTTGTCTTTCTTTTGTCGGTGCTGCAGTTATTTACCCGGTTCCTTCCTGATATGCAAGTATGAATATTATGTACATACATATGCATGTAAATATGTCTGTCTTAACAATATCATGCGTTATATTAGCATCATCATCATCATGTTGATGATCTACAGAACAGTACTGTGCTAAAAAGAAACGAACTCATCATTTACTTTTTTTAATTGTGTGCTGAACCCATTTGGGGGCGCTTTAATGATCGTGACAAAGTCGTTTTATGGACAGATTTTACTTTCCTACGCCTCGTCCTTTTTTCTCTTCAGCATGCGTATTTTTACAACACTTCTTTCTGAAAAGAGAAAAATATATAAAGCCTGGAAGTTGTGACACTTTTTGTACTTCTTTGTGCTGAGTAGCAGCAGTTAGTTGCAAATGATACTACTTGTTATAGCTTTGAATGGTCATAAAAGCCTTAGAGCGAAATGTCTTTGTCCACGACTCTGCCACATAAGCTATAAGGGAACGTGGATACTTGAAGCAGAGACCACAGGCATTCGCTGGTTAATATTGGTACAATTAGAAAATAAAGCAGACATTCTAGCTACCAATGTATGCATTGCATGTTGCATTGCTGGCTGCACTCAACATTTTCAGAGATGTATTCCGCAACTATCACATCACTCTGGCATCTCGTTTATTTCCGCTGTTAAAATGTGTACATATAATGTTGTGAATTGCGAAATTGAATTGGATGGAAATGGTGACTAGCATTAGCACTCCCTTGTTATTGCTTATTATACGTTATATACTAGAGACAACAATTTCCACATTTTGGAAACAACTCATTTTTACTACTGCTTTGTTTTTCAGCATCCGTTACCGTTTCCGTCATTAGCCAGTCTAGCTTAAACAGTAAAATAATATGATACTAGAGTATTTTGATACTAGATAACTTACGTACGTTCGCCAGAAAAGGACAAAGGGCTTAAAATGACAATCTGTCGGCATGTTTTATGCAAATGAAGTTGCGGACAGATACACAAGAGTTGATGACAAGTTGGGTGCTATTCAAATGAACAATCCAATTTTGTATGCCACAACAAAACGTGTACAGTACTGAACAATAGAAAAAATGTACAATTGTTTGAACTTTTTGCTTCATTTACAACTGAAAAACTTCAAAATTCAATTTCCCACGAAGGTGTCGTCGAGTTGTAAAAAACTGCTTTATATTATTTGTTACAATGTACATGCATAACAACAACATTACATGTATTTAAAATATATAACGGGATTAGAAATAAACTTTTATATTTTGAAAGCCTGGTACAACGCAAGATTCAAAAGCCCGGGACAGGGACCAAACTTTTAGAACCTCTCAAAATTGTCCATAAAATCACTATAAAAGCTTTGTCTGGTTGAAATAGTAGGCAGAAAGGTAAATCATTAGTTCATC
>JAQIXX010003590.1:0-19035 GCA_034700605.1 Willowsia nigromaculata | reverse complement strand
CTGGTATAGAGTTTATCGATACAACTGTAAAGGCAATGGAAGCCGTTTTCGAACAACAAGCATCCTCCATGCCGGACATGTGGGATGAAATATGGCGCCCACAAATTGGCTCACAACAGTATCGACATGATTTGTTGCTTTGTTCTAAAGAGAAATTCTATGATGACGCGTTTTACAACAATATTGTTGAAAAATATGATAAAGTAAACCCAAAGCTTAAGAAAATGTATGAAAACTTGGAAAAACTCACATATTATAACATCGTGCGCTGCTTGTACGAATGTGGATTTCAACCCGTTCTTGATAAAGTTTACAAAGAAACTGATTTAAGGGAGGAGCTCAAGATTGGCATTGAATTTGCGAAATATTTTAACTACCTACTTTGTGTCCTTGAGGAGGAAAAGATTCTGGAGAAAGTTGGACCCGAGACATGGAAAATTGTGAGGATTCCACTTTCAAAAGAGGAAATTGAGAATGAGGTTAACTCACCGGTTTACACTGTCGACCTTGTAAAGTCATTCAACCCGACATTCTTGTTTCTCAAATTGGGTCAAAACTTACATCGCATATTTCGTGGAGATTTGTCAGCCTTGACAATATTGTTTCCAGAAGGTGGGGCAAGCTCGGATACATCGTCCGCAGCGGAATATTACACAGACTATGGAGATGTTTTTGGGGTTTCGTCGGTTGGCATTGAGGTTTCTGAAGCCTCCCTTAAACACTACAAGCAGCATTTTACTGAGAACAGAACTATTTTGCGAGTATGTGAAATCGGCGCTGGAACTGGATCGTGTGCCAAAACATTTTTGGAAATGTATACGAGGAATGGAGTAGAATTCGAATATACATATACTGACATTTCCGCTGCATTTTTTCCTGCTGCAGAGAAGAAATTTGAGAAGTATTTGAAACACATGCATTTCAAAAAGTTGAATATCGAAGAAGACCCGGTTAGCCAGGGATTTATGCCAGCTTATTTTGATCTGGTAGTCGCTTCCGATGTCATTCATGCGACAAGAAACGTGGTCGAAACATTTGGAAATATTGCGAGGATTTTGAAACCTGGAGGAAGATTCGATATGAACGATATGACAAAGGTAAATAGGCTGATTACTTTTATATTTGGAACGTTGGATGGATTTTGGCGTTTTGAGGATCTCGATGTAAGACCAAATCATTGCACTTTGACAACCAAAGGATGGATACAAGCTTTAGAGAAATCTGGGTTTGAGGTCATTGAAGCTTTTCCAGCTCTCAACCAACACCACGCGTTCATATGCAGTAAGCGCAAACCGGATATCCAAGTAGATATACCGATTATGTCAGTTGACGAAAAAATTAAAACATGGTTAGTCTTCAACCAAGACGACAACTCAACTTCACAGTACATATTGCAAAATATTTCGCTGTTGGCAAACCGACATGTAATCAGGGTGAAACGGGGATTGAACTACAATCAACTGGAAGGAGAAAATTTATATGAATTCAGCATTAGAAGTGGTCAAGAAGAAGACTACTTCAAGATGATTCACAAAATCGACAAATGTAAATCGAGGTTGTTTCTAGAGGGCGTTGTATACTGTTGGTCATTAAGAAAAGACTGTAGCTCACAGGAAGAGATTCTAAAACCGTTATTTTATCTGGCCAAAGCCCTTTTAAAATATAACGGAGGAACAGGACTAAAACTGGTTGTGCTAATGAAAGGAATAATGCCTCTTGAGAATAATGATCTCTCCCATTTCCACAATGGCACAGTCTCTGGTTTTATTAAGTCTTTGCAAAATGAGCACTTGGATATACACTGCAAATGTGTCGACATTGGGGAAAGTGAAAATGAATCCGAAAAGCTTCAAACATTCCAAGAGTTATGGAATACCGGAAAAGAGACACACATTGCTTTCCAAGGAAATACCCGATATATCCCAAAAATTATACCTTTGAAACCTTCCCTGCATGATTTGAAGCTGCCCAGTGGTACAGACAGCTTTCAACTGATCTTGCCAGAATCAAAATCAATCACGGATTTACAATTTGGACCAATGGAATCTTTCATTCTAAATTCGGGGGAAATTGAGATCCAAGTAAAGTCATCTGCCCTTAATTTCAAAGACGTTCTTAACGTCTTGAAGCCTTCCGATGAGTTTAAAGATTCTAATGCGGTGGGTTTTGATTTTGCTGGAGTGGTCAAACGTATTCAATCGGATGTCACCAAATGGCGTGTCGGAGATAGAGTATTTGGACTCAATATAAATGGCACAGCTCTCCCCAGTCATGTGAAGCTCAATGAATGGGACGTTATCCCCATCCCGGATGACATGACATTTAGTGAAGCTTCTACTCTGCCAGCCGTCGTTGCAACAAGTTATCATTGTCTAATTGAAATCGCAAATATCACGTCAGCGGATACCGTTCTCATCCACACAGCATCCGGTGGGGTAGGTCTAAGTGCGATTGAAATTTGTAAAAACATCGGGGCTAAAATCATTGCCACCGCTGGAAGCAAACGGAAACAAGCTTATCTGCGGTCATTAGGAATTCAACACATATTTCATTCCCGGAATACAAACTATGGCCATCAAATCGTGGAGGTTACCAATGGTCGCGGTGTGAATGTTGTTCTGAATTCATTGACCAGTGAAGGCTTCAAGGAGGCAACTCTTAACGCTTGCGCACCAGGGGCTCGATTTGTGGAAATGAGTAAACTTTCAGTCTGGGAACCAAAAGAAGTAAAGAAGTTACGCCCAGACATAGAATACACAATTGTTGATATCTCTGCAATGAAAGGTGACGAGTGGCGCCATTTATTGGGAAACGTAAAACGGCTAGTTGAAGAAAAGATTGTTAATCCTATTCCATACGTAAGTTTTGATGGTGTCAATATTCGAGAAGCTCTCCAGTACTTGCAGAAGGCAAAACACATTGGGAAAGTTGTTTGTCGCATGCCAGAGCTAAAAACTGCGAATGGAAATGTGGAAGTCTACACACCCATGTTCCATTCCAACGCGACATACTTGATCACTGGAGGGCTTGGAGGGATTGGATTTGAGGTTTGCAAGTGGATGATTAAAATGGGTGCAAAATATGTAGTTCTTGCCGGAAGAAGGCCCCCAAGTCAAATTATAAAACAATCAATAGATCGTCTGAATGCTGAAAACTCCACCAAAGTGATCGCTGTCCAATTAGATGTTTCCAGTTTTGAGAATTGCAAACAATTAATTAATACTGAGATTAAGAGAATGGGTTATCCCTCACTAAGAGGTATCATGCACGCAGCAGGAATTTTGCATGATGGTTTAATAGAAAATCAAACGTGGGAAACTTTATCAAGTACTCTAAAAACGAAAGTTGATGGCACATTGAACTTGCATGAGTTAACAAAGAGCTTAAAATTAGAGCATTTTGTGTTGTTTTCATCAATGGCAGCTACTTTTGGATCACCAGCTCAAAGCAATCATTCTGCAGGAAACCAATTTGAAGACGCCATTGCCCACTACAGACACTCGATAGGGCTGCCTGCAATAACTTGTAATTGGGGCCAATGGGGCGAAGTTGGGATCGCTACAGAAATAGAATTACCCGGAGTAAAACCGCTGTCCACACTTCAGGGGATAAATGGCCTGGAATATGCTTTGAAATCTCAGAGAACTCAAACCTCTGTGTTAAATATCGAGTCATTTGTGATGCTCAGTAAACTATTCCCCCATCTTTCTTCTCTTCTGGATGACCGAGTGTGGAAACGGGCTCTAGATGCGTCATCCAGTGGACAAGTTACATTTAGAAATAATGACTTTTGGCAACAATATCATAGTCGTGATAATCTTAATGGGAAACAGGACTTCCTGAAGGATAGACTCAGGAGTATTCTCAGAAGCATTCTTAAAGCTGATGAATCTGATCATTTGGATGACCTCGTGAATTTCCAGGAAATGGGTGTTGACTCGTTAATGTTTGTAGAGATTAGAAATTCCCTTCAAGCTCTTGTTGGAGATGGGGTCACTCTAAGTTCAAATATTCTGAGGGATTGTAACACAATTCAGGTCCTGTCAAAGACCCTTGTCAAGGTGCTTGAAGGTGCTCAAGTTGAAGATGCATCTGTGCCAACTATGGACGATGTCGCACAACTAATTCTTGAAGACAGCTCACTTCCAGATAATATTACTGCCCGTTCCAATCAAAAAAGAACGAAAATTGGAAAAATATCAACAGTGTTTCTCACAGGCGTCACTGGAACCTTAGGACCTTATCTTCTTAGAGACCTCTGCCAAAAACCACATATTAAGCATATAATTTGTTTGATTCGCCCCAAGAAGAAGACCACATTGGAGAAACGAATGGAAAGCATTCTCGAGGATAGAAATTTACTCCAAGAAATTGATCTTTCAAAGGTGAGCTGTGTGAACGGAAATGTAAGCTCTGCTAGACTGGGACTGGATGATGAGACTTGGACAGATCTTTGCGACAAAGTAGATGCAGTTTTTCACTGTGCAGCTTTAGTTCAACATGTCGAGCTATACCGGAAGCAAGAAACTGAACATTCAATGAGATCTGTGAATATTGGAGGGTTGAAAAATGTGCTGGAATTTTGCTGTAGTGGAGAAAAGCTAAAACATCTATATAATGCATCTAGCTTACTAGCAGCCTTAAATGTGGACGAGGATGGAAACTTGTCAGAAAGTTGGCCTGAACCAGGAGACTACAATGGAGTGACAACGATGGCTTATCCAATTAGCAAGTTTGTTGGTGACGTCATCATGAAAGAAGCTATACTCCGCAGAGGTATTCCAGGCAAGGTTTTCAGGTTCCCACTAATATCTGGGGACTCCAAAACTGGCAGATTTGTTTTAGATCAAAATCATGTAATGCTTCGCTACATATTCAACTTGCAAGCTGGAATTATGGCTAGCAGTCCATTTCCACTTCCTGCTTTCCCAGTTGATATTTGTGCAAAGCTGTCACTGGATATATTTTTCAATCCGGAGGCACCAGACCAGATTTACAACATTGTAAATTACAAGCCTGATACAGACCAAGAATTTGTTTCCGTTGCAAAGCGTCTTGGATATGATGTTAGCGTTGTGGACTTTTCAAAATTTGCTGAAAAAGTGGAAAAGCAAAGTGCCGGGCCTTTGGACATGTTTAAGGAGTTTTACACCAATGAGGAATACATGATGTCACTTGTCAATAGGTCGCCCATTATGAAACAGTGGCTACTCGAAGGGTCATCCAGAGAGGATTTCTGGAGGAGCAAAAATCTGCTAAAATTTGCACCAGATTTTTATGAAAGTGTACACGGTAGAATGCCGTCAATGGAGTTCATTTATAAGGACCTGTTATTTGCTAAAGAACATGGATGGTTAAAAAAGTATGGTTTGTAAATCAAAAAAGAAGAATGCAAGAAAATATTAATAATTTAGGTATCGTTGTGTCATGTATTATGAATATTCTTTTATCATTAGTATTAGTATCATGTATCATTTGCCAAATTCAAATTTTTACTTCATTACATATAAGTGAACAACAAGAAGGTTTAATAAAGATATTTTTCAAAATTGAATGCTTGAAATTCTTGCACTGGATTTTACGTATTAAGCAAAATGCCATACTCCAATATGTTGTTGTTGAATACATAAGATGACCACGGACATCAAAGTTAAAAAATAACACTATAAGTTAGTGTTTCCATTCATGTACATAAACTTTATGACCTTAACAATAATTTATTTCAAAACTAAAAGACTTAATCAAGTAAAACATATCTGCTTCATATTTACAATTGGGACTTGTACTTTGGGGTAAAAGATTAAAATAATATTAAACTAATTCATTATTAGATCCGGTTTGGAAGCCAGCGCACAATAACGTTCCCACACATTTGTCTTCCCCATGTATTTTTAGGCGATGATTTAAAAAATCATCTTGTAAAGTAAAAGATTCCTTGCAGGAAGTACATTTGTAACCAATATTGTGCTTATGAACGTTACGAATATGCCTCCGGAGATACGCATTTGTTCCAAACATTCGAGAACACACATAGCATTTAAAAGATTTCCCAGTTTTAGAACTTCTAATATGAACATGTAAAGGCCTTTTGGTGGCAAAGCTTATTCCACAAACGCAGGAATTTGGAGAAGCAGCGAGCTTATCTTCTCTATGAATAGACGGATTCCGAGCTGATTCGGGTTGAAGAGTGGAATCAACACGACCTTGTGACTTCTGGTTCAAAAGCATCCTTTCAGTCGGGTCCGTTGGCCTTAAAATCAAAATTAAAATGTGTTCATAAAAGCTTATGGAAAAAATGGTAAAAAGCTAGAATGAATAATTTTCACCTAATCTGACTAATCCGTGGTACTGGGCCATTTAAGAGAGGTGTTTGGTTTTCGCTGTTTTCACTGGATTGTATTTGAAGGACCGGTTCTAAATTTTCTTCCTCATCGGGGATATCATCATTTGGGCACTGGATGCTTTTAGGTTGGTCTAGTTTTGAAGCATAGAACCTTTTTCGTGCCACATTAAATATTGCATTTAGCTGTTCCAATATTCTCCCTATTTTCTCAAGCCGGACGTTATTGTCATTTCCTTTTAGTTGCAGATACTCCTCCATTATCAATAATATGTGTTTCATACTGTCTGGAAAAACTGTTGAATCTATCACTCTTGAGGTCAACTTAAGCCACAGAACATTGCTGACTAATGCTGTAATGTCACAATTCATTAAATTTATAAGTCGTTCCAAACGCGAGGTCAGTGCTGTCCTTTGCTTCCGCTCCTCTTCTAATTGACTTTTTAATTTCTCTACTTCCATAAACTTCTCTGCTCGCAGGTTTGAAAGTTCTATTCTTAGAAAATCATTGACTTTTTCCTGGTCTTCTAATTGCTTTAATATTTCCGACTTGTGATTAAGATGAGGGGACAAAAATCCTTGAACTACGACCAAACTGGAGGCATTCAAAAATTGGTCAATTCCGTTATCCTCAGATGAGTCTAGTGCTGGAACTGAAAATCCTAAAGTTGGAGAATCTTCCATATTTGTGACGAAACTAGAATTTATGTAATTGATTATTTAGAAATTGATTATTAAACTTTGTTGTTTGTTGACCTAAAGCTTCTTTTTCTGTGTAGGATTTCATTTGAGCTAGTATTTATACACCTACATTTATGTGCAATCTAACATACAGTCTGATAAAGACACGTTATGTAAACGGTTACTGAAAGTTATAACTTATAAGTCATACGAGTCATAACATATTGTACAGAAGAAAAGTATCATTTGTTCGTTGCATGAAATGTGGACTCCTGGTAGATTACATGAATATGTAGCTGCACAAACAAATTTGTCCAGTTTTGGTAAAAATGTATGGAATAAAAATACAATAGATAACATAAGGCATAAGGACTCGAAGGGATTCTCAAAAAGGACTGATATATTTGTGTTTATTAGAACATATTGAGAGTGCATGCATGCACACGTTT
The DNA here is from genome assembly GCA_034700605.1 of Willowsia nigromaculata. Taxonomy (NCBI): domain Eukaryota; kingdom Metazoa; phylum Arthropoda; class Collembola; order Entomobryomorpha; family Entomobryidae; genus Willowsia; species Willowsia nigromaculata. The sequence continues at coordinate 11,565 of JAQIXX010003590.1, read as the reverse complement.
TCCTGTTTGCATGAAAACAGATACGCCAAACATTCTCCAAAACATTTCACGTTTTAATACAAAAAATGTATGTCTTCTATTAATATTATTCTCCTTGAAAATTGTAAGTTTTGTATCTTATTGCTTACATAACGTGTGTGGGGTTCAGTATCTAGATGAATCCCTTTGCACTACCTAAAAGTTGAGAAAAAGGCAACCACTACAACTAATGTTATCAATGAATCAATGAACTTACCCATGCTTGGGTATAAGTGTAAATCGTGACTTTAAGTATAAACTTCCTTCTCTCCCGTACTATTCTAGCACTTGGCATTCCCTCTAGGTATAAGTAATTCTTTGTTTACACACGCTTTCCAAGTTGACTCGTCTGTAATACTCTAACACAAATACAAAGGTTGCAATGCCAATAATAACTAAGCATGTACCCATAAGGTGTAAGACAACACCCGTGTTAATTGGTTTTACTGAATTGCTAGCTTTTATAGAGTTTATTTGCAGATTTTTTCTGCCATATTTTCCCTGCATTATCAGTTGCTCCAGTTTTGAATAAACTCTGAACTTCAAAGTACTCATGTAAAGGGTTTTCGTCAACTCCATTCTATACAATCTTAATTTTTCATAGATTCCACTCTCATAATATTGTGCCAACGAGTTCATAAAAGTTGGATGAAAAAAGTTTTTGGATATTTGCCATGGCTTTATCAACAAATAGCCTGGAATGGGGAACATTTTAGAGACAGAATTTTCTTTCGTAAATGAATCAATCAATGCACCAAGTGAATCTAACATTTCTAAGTTATCCACAAAACCAAGGTTTGTTGCGGGCATTTTTGAGTAAGTATCGGATTTCCTTGGGTTTATGCCAATGTTGTAATTATTTGCCAAAATTTCCTCCATCAACAGTAAAATGTTTCGCTCATACCATATTACAGATTTGTTCAGGTCCTTGTATTCCTTTCCATACCATTCTGGGAGATTATTAAGGAACTCTCCTTTTAATAAAGGAAACTTTTTAAAATCTGCAAACGATACCATTGCAGAAATTGTGAATTTTGGAAATGGCATGGACACAAATTCTTGGAGACATTGGGGAAAACTTGGTTGAATGCTACCTGTCATAAACTCAAATATTTTTCCTTTATACGCTTGAGTCATAACGAATATCATTACACACCAAACCAGCCAAACTCGGGGTAATATTTTAAAATTCAAAAGTTTCTCTTTTTGGAAGCATTTTTCTGACACAGATTGGTCTATTGATGTACTAAATATCATGCCTGCAATAAAAGTCCCCATTTTAAACCCTATAGCACCATACATAACAAAAAATGTTACCCCAGCAGTCATAAATATTAATACCCAAGTGACAATGTCAAATGGATAGATAAGTCTTTTTGCGTTGAATCCTGGTTTTTGCAAAACAGTCATGAAATAAAATGGTGTGAATGTAACAGCATAAGGGATCCACTCTAAACGTTTCACTTTTCGATAATTACTTGCACGATTAGCTTCACTTATAAAGATGTCATAGTTGATTTCACCAATTATCAAAACTTTCTTGCCTTTTTCAGGTTTAGAGTAGGAGTAATTGAGTTTAAGAGAAAGTATCTTATGGGCACAAATATCTTCATGAGGAATGCTACTCCAATCAATTTTCCTTTCTGCAAATCCATCACACTCAATTCTTTGAGAGAGTCGAAGTGTCTCCTTGTCCATAGTTGTGATAACAAGGCCACTCTTTAGATTTCTCTGATTCAAGTCTTTCCAAATTCTGGTCAGTATTTTTATATCGGTTAACTCGTCACTATTTAAATTACGAAAGTTATAAATGCCAGTTGTATGAAAACATATTACACAGGTCATATATACCGTTTGCAGTGCAACAATTCTAATCACCATACCTTGAACAAATGAATTTGCTACCACTGTTCGGCAAAAAACATCTCTTTTGTCAAATGCGCTTTGCAAGTGCTTTGCATGATCATCGAAAAACAAGATATTGTCTGGGTTTAATTGCACTTTCCCGGTGTTTATCCTTGCAAAATATTTATCGTAAGTTTCATTGAAATCGAACTGATCGAGTATATAACAGTGAAGTAAGCAACGGGAATATTTCTTGTACATATTTTGAGCCATTGTGTTGTAGATGAAACTATGGTTCTCCAGAGATATTGTGATTTCCATGTTCAAATAACTAATTATATTTCTCACTGTATAAAACTTTTCATCTTTTAGACGGGACATCGTAATGAACTTAAATTGGCAAGCTCGAAAATTGATTAAAAGCGATTTTACTTTTTGGCTCATTGTGTACTCGTTTGAATGATTTGCAGTCAAGAAAGGTAGAGAGAGAGATAATAGATTTGTTAAGATGAAAAATATCAATCTTGACATTGTGACTTTGAAAAGTATATTTTACGGATAATGGCCATTATTCACAGGGTTACGTGGATTATTTTTATGGAGCGGTAAATATTTATTTGTAAGTACTTTTGCAAGCGCCAATACTATTAGAATAACAATTATTGTCAATTTTGAAGTAGTTTTGTTCTTTAAGAGAGCAAGGTCCTTTTTAAGTTTTAGGTGTGTGAGAAAGCTTTGGACAGCACTTTGATATTTGTTGCGTAATTTGGATTTTGAGGTGAGGGACAAATGCACATCTGCACATCTTTTGGTTTGATACTTAAAGGAATCACGTGTCGAATTCATGATTTGGGCATGCCAAATTTGTATGCCTATAAACATATCACGTGAAAACGTTTTTCGATAAAGGGCTCTGCCAAAACGAAATGTAGTAGCTTGCATAAAAACAATTCAGCTTGTGTTCATGAAAAATAACCATTCTTTATGTATAACATAACACAATATTTCATGTTGACTTGTGTTTTGGCAAATTTAGCTGGTTATTGAATTTACAAATTACTATGCAACTATACAAAAATGCAAACTACTCACACAAACGTCCGACCTCCAAGAATTTATGTCCACAGACATGCAGTGTTCCAATGATTGTATAGTTTTTTTTAAAACTAATTGACAATTTCGTGACAATCCTTTGAATAAACTTTGTTCATTGATAGCTATAATCTGAACTTTTTTTAAACCTTTTTAATACGAAAGTAAACAAAGATGTGTGCGAACCTATTATTCATTAGGCAAGATTAGAACGATTTGAAACGTTTACCAAACACGTATACATAAAAGTGCATATTATTTGTAGCAAATATGTAAATCTTATCATATTTTGAGTGTACGTCAAATATTGATCAGTTTTATTATGGTCTTTGTATTAGATGAATTTCTTTGTTTGTTTTTACAAGACAATCAAAAAATGCTACTGGATATATTTCAAGTTATTTTTAATCACTAAACCACAAAGTAACTCTAGTAATATTATTATCTGTGGATTTATTTACTGTTAGCGATTTGCTAGATTAAAATATAAGTTGTGATTTTAACAAAATTACACTCAAACAAGCATACGTGAACATAATTAAAATATACATTATAAAACCATTGCAATTTTGCTTTAAAATTATGAATATTATACAATATTGATACATGTGCTTATAGTTTAATAATAATTTAGAAAGCAGCATACCATGTATAAATGTTTCAATAAGTTACTCAAAATGATATCAAAGCATATTTTCATAAACTGGTTGATTTTCAAATACTTGACATCATATTTTTCACGACTTTGTAAGATTTTAGTTCAAAGTACAGTATTTATAATCACAGTGATTGTGACTTATAATCACAATAAGAGTTGTAGATACTCAGCAAAACAAAAATTTGTTGATGATAATTCTCATTATGGGAAATAAATGTTTTCTTAGTGGACAAGAAGAGTTTTCCTTCATAATATTTATGGATATTTGAATTAGTAATTTCAAAAGAATGTAACAGTGCACAGTTTTGAAATGTACCAAATATTTTTTTTTAAAGTTTGTAAGTGCTGACCGGTGTTTTTGTGTAGCGTATTTATGCATATGACAATTTGTTAATCACCATGTAAAATGGTAGAATTATTTACAATAATGGTTTAATGTTGGAATTTAAAAAGGATGTATGTTAAGAACTTCAGATAATAACATTTAGTGCTGTCGGGATTGAAGGCAAATTATGAAGTAAGTTACCACAGTTGCCACTACCTGAAATATATTTACAATGAAATCTCATAAAGATAACCTTAGTACTTACATTTACACGTGATAGTAGTGAAGTAAGAGTTTACTTGACAACTCAAACAAATAAAGTGTGACATTTAGCTTACGTTTCCAATCAGCGAATACGTGAATGTGAAAAGATCATGACCACGAATCCCAACATCTCGGTTTCTTATTTCGTCGATAACTAAATTAATTTGATCTGTTGGAACCATGCACCTATTTTCGTCTTCTGATAGCCAATGTTTTAAGGCTTCCAGCTAAAATCGAAATTTTAACACCTTAGTTAATAGCTTTTACTTAATTGATTCAGCATTGATTACAAAAGCATTTTGATACCTGATTGCACACATCTGCTGCTAGAACAAATACAATAGCATAATGTAAAATGAAAAGTAGACTGTCTAGTTGTTGATACACAGAGTCTGTCACAAACATTGTTTTCAATGCTGTAGCTTGACAGAGAAGTCCTGTGATTAAGAAAACGGTAAACATGGATCCAAACGCCTTGTTAACAACTTTACAGAGATCCCGAATACTCTTGTACTTTTTGTAGAACTCTATCCAAGTAAGTTTACGTAAGCCTGCAGACTGAAGCTTTGACTCTGATTCGTTTTGAATGCTACATGCAAAGTTTTTTGATGCTGTCCAGACTGTCAAAACGGCCATCAAAACTGACAAGTCAGTGAAGTATGTTAGCAATATTTTTTGACAACTAGCGATATCACCAATAAGTTCCAACATATTATCAACTATTGAAAATTCATCCGAGTTTGTCATATTGCGCCAATTATTTTCGGTATTGTTTAGTCCAACAGTATGACGGGTTTGAAAAATCAAGTATATATTCCATAACAATTTACCCCATTTGTGTAGTCTCCTAAGAATGATGTAGTTAAGGCAACTCCCGACAGCCTTTAGAGCGAATGTTACGCACAGAATCCTTGCAAATAACCCTTCTCTACTCTGCATTTTCAAAATGTATCAACAGAATTTCAGTACACAATATTTTTCCAAATAATTTGTTTTTCAGGAATTTCATTTTAGTATTATATTATACCTTTGCTTCTTGGTGCAACAATAGTTTTCCTGATTCTTCAATAAAATTTATAATCTGTAGGTAACGAGTGCGATGCAAGATAAAGTTTTTTAGAGTCAGTAGAACGAAAGTGTAGTTGAACATATCGGTAAGCAGATTCAAAAACAGTCCTGAGCTTGAAGAATAGTCGCCGGAGTGTATGGCAAATCTATAAAACCTGCTTTGGAAGCGGCGTACAGTGCTAATAACTGCTATCACATTTAAGAAGGTAAATACAATCATTTGACGTTTAGAAGTTTTAATTTCAAAGGAATAGCGTGAAGAACCGGAATTGTGTTGTTGGGGACCGCAAAGCTTATCGTTTGGGATATGATTACCTATATTGTTTGAATTTTTTGTAATGTCTTCACGTATAAATCGAAAAGGGCTACAATGTAGCAAATATGCAAAATTGAAGTAATCAACAAGAAATCGGCTCAAACTGAAACATATACGGGGGTCACTGGTTTGAGATGATAATAAATTTTCATTAGTTTTTGGCTTCATTGCGATTTGAGAATCTAGAATTTAGAATAAAATTAAGAGCACAATCAAAAATGGAATTTAAGAAAGAATAATTCTATTCACATCTTATTTAATAAATAACCATTTCCAAACGCTTTAATTCATGTAATATATTTGTTTCCTTTTGCATACAAAAATACTGGTGCATTGAAAGCAGTACATACAAGGATACAAACAGACAGTAATAGCTTAATTGGTGGGCGTATTTTTTGTACTAAACTACATTTTAATAATTTTAATAAGAGCATATGAATCCGATCTACTTCAAAATAATTACAACTATTAAGTTGAGGACATTCAGAAAAATTGCAATTTGGAGTATGAATTACTAATGTAGAATTTGTAATGAATGATTGACATTTTTCATTAGTTAAATAGATTTAACTCTTTTCATTTTATTGAACGAATGACAATGCAAGTAGTATTTCAAGTTTAAAAGCTTTTACACACATAATTAATATGATTAAATGGTAAACAATAATTTGGGATTTGTATGCTAGTCATGCTACTCATTAGAGGAACATCATTATTTGAAACAATCGCTACGAAAATTCTATTGTGGAAATTATGATATTTTCCTACGGTGGTGTAAGACTTCACTGGAGTCTATCAATAGAATAGATTATTTAGACTACCGTTCGTTGTAGCTTACATCAAATGAAAATACATATTTTTACCTTTTGGAGTGCTATTTTATCAATATATGTAGGTAAATATAGTCGCTTTTGAAAGGTTTAACTCTTAATGAAAAGAACTTGTGAAAATTGAAATATTGAAGAACGAAAACTGCAACTGCGATATCATAATATATTATGTGCACCATCTACACACTTAATTAACTTCTTGGGATAGTAGTCAATTGTTCTGGTCAATAATTTGGCAAATTACATAACTTACTGAATATGAAAAATTTCCAACTTTAAATTACTTTAAATAAATTACGTCGATGAATTTATATTATGTATTTACATGGCAAACACCACAGCTTTCCTCTGTCACAAACACAAATCTCATGATTTTCAAAATGAATAAGCGTATTTTATGTGCTAATCTAAATCTAGGCCAAAATGACCAATTTAGCAATATGCTAATGTTTTACTAATACCGTCAGTTGTAAATTGTCATTAAGTCATAGTTTACACTCAAATATAGATATAATGAATTCACTTTTCGATTTTGGCACTGGTCGAGCCTGCAGCCTTCAGTAAATCTTGAATTGTAAAATCGCATACGCCTTTTGCCTTCCCAGGTTGATGGACATCATACATTGAGAGGGAGGAAATTTTCTGACGTTCCGGTAGGGATAATAAAGAAGAGACAGTAATGGGGCCTGCTGCTGCTCCATGTTGCAAGGCTCTATTCTGCTTATTTGCTCCTGGACATCAGTGAAATGAGAAGAGTAATAGATATGATAACACAATATTAGCCAATATTTCGCATTGTTATGTTAGCGCATTGACAAATTTTCATGCATGAAGTCATCGAATATAATGAAAATGAATTAAAATTGTAAATTACCAAGTGTAGTTGAAAGTTTGGCAATCGGAGCATCTCTGAAAAATGACTTCACAGCGTGGAAAAGTTCTCTGTACTTTTGCAGCTTTCTCTCATCCGCGATAACCTTGTTCGTCAGAGTCTCTATGCGCTCACAAATTGTTTCCAAGCGATCTTGGGAAATAAACTGGTCATCCTCTGCTTCCATATCACTCTCTTGAAAGCCGCACACTTTCTCCAACTTTCTCACAAATCTTTCCAACCTATGCTGATAATTACTTTCACTTTGATCCGCTAAAGTCACGACAAACCGACCACTACAACTTTGTTTCTCATCTTCCCCCATTTCTCTTTCAATTTTAGCCAGCTCCTCAACAAGCTTCTCATTTTCCTTGGTTGCTCGAAGCAGTACGGTCTCAATCATGGCCATGTCTGGTTCGAAAATCACACCTTGATCTTTTGCAAGTCGTGCTTTTTTAAGAGCATTTTCAACTGTGATTTCTTCTTCATCTTTTCTTGATCTTTTTAGTTTGGAATCAAATGATTGGGTATTATCCATTTTTATACTAATTTATTTCACAAGGACTGTCACACTTTACTGTTCTGATTGTGAGAAAGTAAAATACATAGAATCAAATAAATCAATTTTAACAGATTTTTGGTTTAGTTAGGTAAGTGGAAGCCGTTGGAAGCAAAATTAGCACAAATAGCACTTGTTAGGATAGAAATTGGGATGGACCAGAAAAACGAAAGAATCGAAATGCTTAAGCCAAGGAGGCAAGTAATGAAATGAAGTATGAAGCGCAGGCATGAAAATGGATATATTGGGGTCGGCTCCAGTCGGTTTGATGGGTCGTAATCAAAGGATATGTAGTAACATAGGTCATAGTCATAATTATAAAGTCATAAGATGGCAAGTGCTGTGCAATATGCGATTGTTCTAGCTGCCCGATTTCCATCCCGAGAGGCAAGATAAAACAATGAATCATTGTCTACTTAAATCATGCATGAAACGCAGATGTGACTTCTATCCATGAGCTTCCCTTTCATACATGTGAACAACAACTTTTCTACCCAGTTTTATGTACATTGTACATAATTTTGAATTTATAACTTGATAGCAGAATATTTTCTTCAAGTATCGGTATGTATGTACATAATATGTGTAAAAATAATATGGCATGTGTACGAAAATAAGATATGACAACAAGAAGGGGACATCATAAATGGACTCAGGGTGGAGAAATGAAGAAGAAGATACATTTAACTTTTCTATCCCATGAATGCCCTTTTCCACTTTGCCGCAATCGACTCCCTTCATCCCTTTTCCCTTCAAAGTGTGAACGTCTCATAAAAATAGGACAATAAAACGGGACATCCGAGCCTTTCGAGGAAATAATACAATGCTCACATTGCTGTCCTTTTCAAAATATTATATTCAAAAATAAAAACATGTATTAGGTCTACAAATAGTAAAAATACTGACATGTATTTACTTATGCTGAGATTCAATACAATAATGTAAAGAAACGAGTAAAAACAAATGGCCAAAGTAACATAATAAAATTTTTGGCATGCAACAAGTTAGTAAACATAATAAAAACTAACAATAAGTCGCATAACAACATAGAGAGTAAGCTTTTAGCACATTTTTCGGATGAGATTTGAATTCAACTCTATCAAACATCCAATTATACAATTTTCATGAATAAAAATAATGAATTTTACGCTCTACACATGCATATCGATGAACACAATGAACACAAATGCTAATTAATTATTAGCACACAATTCATTGATTACAGCTTTATGCAACTTGCAATTTGATAATGAACACATTGATTATAAGATGTAATTATCTAACTGCAGCTTATTTTATAGTTTCTCAAGTTGGTTTGCATTCTGCTGGTGCTGGTTCATCTGAGGGAGGAGGTTTACATTTAGGAGTGTGATAAGGCATTTTATCAGCGGTAAAAGATTGGCCACACTTTTTACATTTGATTTTCTCGGACTCAGGTGCCTGAGCAGGTACTGTCTTACTTTGCCCCTTGCGCTCGTGCACATTTAATATGTGAGTGGTGAGGTGCTCCTCAACTTTGTAATTGCTCGGGCACATGTTACACTGAAAGACAGATTCCGATTCCGGGACTTCAGGCTTCTGAAGCGACTTCTCCTTTGAAACCGTTTTTGAAAACTGAGCGACGATTGATTGTATCTGTGAGTTCATTAAAGTAGGCTTGATTAAAGGCACTGACTCCTTTTTATGTTTGGGTTTCGGTTTATTCTTAGGGAAAGCAGGAAGTGACGACTGAAGCGTTTGCGCACTGCCTTCCGAGGGGTCGATATTATCTTCGGGGGAACTTGTCGTTAACGGAGCTGCATTCTTTTTTTGTTTGGTTTTTGGTTTATTTGTAGGAAAAGCAGGAAGTGGCGATTGAGATGAGTGGGTACTGCTCTCAGACAGGTCGACAATATCTTTGGGGGGACACGCCGTTAATGGAGCTGCCTTCTTTTTTAGTTTGGGTTTTGGTTTATTCATGGGAAAAGTGGGAAGCGGCGACTGAAGAGATTGGGTACTGCTCTCCGAAAGGTCGACGTTATCTTCGGGGGCACTTTCCATTAACGGAACTGCCTTCGTTTCTGGTTTTTTCATGGGTGAAGTAGGGAGTGGCACCTGAAGCGACTGGGTACTGCTTTCCGAGAGGTCGACATTATCACATATCGTTAACGGAGCTGCCTTCTTTTTTGGTTGGGGGCTTTGATGATTCATAGGAAGAGCGGGAACTGACGTTTGAAGCGTGTGGGTAGTGTTCTCCGAGGGGTCGACATTATCTTCGTGGACACTTGCCGTTAAAGGAGCTGCCTTCTTTTTTGGTTGTGGGCTTGGTTGATTCATAGGAAGAGCTGGAAGTGGCGTTTGAAGCGTGTGGGTACTGTTCTCTGAGGGGTCGACATTATCTTTGGGGGCACATGTCGTCGCTTGGTTGAGAACGCTTGGAGCCTCAGTCACACCTATAATCATTTAAAAACGAAGAACAGTAATTAACCTGTGTTTATGCAGAGTGGTAAGTAAATGGCTACAATTATTTATTATTTCACTTACCAGATATCTGGAAGCTAGCGAGAAATTTCTCGGGCGAACTTGGTTGCAATTTTTGTGGGGGTTGCTGCAGAGGAGAAGATATTTGTGACTGTGGAGGAGAAGATACTTGTGACTGCTGGTTAGCCATCTTTTGCTTTTTCCGCTGCAACCTGACACAGAAAAAGTTAAAATGAAATTCAATCTTTCGGGAAATAAAATAAAGATAATGAAGAATTATACAAAATTGAATGTGCTAAGGTGCTGACAAACTACACGGGATTACTACTTACTTTTCGGATTTTTCCCTCTTAAGGATTTTCCTCTTTCTTCTAAACTTTGTCGTATAATATATTGATTGTGAAAGACATCGTGGTATCTTCCGAGTGAGCTTGGAACTCGACTCTTCATTCCACTGCTCCTTGTCCCCGGGGATATTTGTGTTCTCTAGAAAGTCATTGCATTCAGAATCATCAGCCCAGCCTCCTACTGCGTCCACTTCTGGGGCCCCGTTATCGAGCTCTAAATGACTAGGAGGCTTAGAGCCAGAGACTTTTAGAGATGACAAAGATTTCTCGAGAGGGTCGCTTAGTTCATGGTTGATGGACTGATCAGAAATACGTAGATTACTAATCGGAAGCTCTTGGGAGTCACATTCCTCATTGTCTGGAAACTGCAGGCATCCTGATGAGTCGAAGAGGTTCCTCAATTTCTTAATAACAGCTTGCTGTTTTGGTGAAACTCTGTCAGACTTTAAAGTTATTCCCATGGAGCCGGATAGCTTCCCATCTCCTTTGTTGAGACGTTTCTGATAATCCGTTACAAAAGCTTCTGGAACGATCACTGGAGTACACCCAGATTCGCTCCACCAAAAATCCACCATAATCTTGTTCAGTCGTTCCAAAAATTGATGCAACAATGTAAATCCATATAATCCACTCCTCTCTTGGGAATCCATCAGATCCGATTCCAAAAGTGTTAATTGTAACTGCCACTCCTTGAACACTTCCTTCTGTTTTTGATTCATAGCTCCTTCATACCTTCCTCTCACCCAATCAAACATCCTCGCTCCTTCCTGATGCATTTGGTCCCGGATTTCATTCAGTTGCAATTCATGAAGCTCTCTTGACTTCCGCTCCTCTTCAAGCTCAGCTTTCAGCCGGTCGATTTCACTTTGGTGTCCCTCCATTGGCTTTCCTCCACCAACAGCCCCCTCCTCC
>JAQIXX010003589.1:0-19043 GCA_034700605.1 Willowsia nigromaculata | reverse complement strand
CTGAATCACTAATCAATCAATTGGGGACGTTATGAGTGAACTTTAATAATCGTATGGTTTTATTCTACTCTACTCATGACGACGGTCAGACAGCAACTAAAACTATGTACAGACAATCTCGTTGCATTACACATTGGTCTGCACCTCATGGTGAGATCTCATAGCTTACCACCTAAAGCTTAGCCTAGTCTCATACTCTATGGCATATCATACCAGCACATCCCCCCTTTTAGGTTCAAATCAATAATCATACATCATTCATAATCAATATTCAATACATCAATAAAATATCTTAATCTAGTTAGGATATCTACGAACGGGCTTGATAGCACGTGCACTTCTTGAGCGTCGTTGTCCATCGTTGATCTCAGGTGAGGGTGGTGCTGCTGGAGGTGGTTCTGGATCTTCTACTGCTGTTGGCGCTTCACTAACAGGATTCGGTGAAGGCTCGAACTCGCAATCTTCTTCCGGGATGATTCTGTCACTCCCCTTTGTCAGATGGAATCTATTTCGTCGAATTGATCCCTGTGGCGTTTGGACAATGTAGGATCGTGGAGTTGGTGCTTTCTCGATCACTTTACCCCATGTCTTCATGTCGCTAATCCACGCGGTGTCTCCACTCTCGAGGTCTGGCTTCTCCTTGGCTACATGCCTCTTGTCATAATTCATCTTCTGTTTACTTTTCTTACTTTCCTCCTTCCCCCTCAGCTTCTCAGCGTCCACTGTTTTTGGAGAAAGGCCACCAGGTGCTATCGGCATCGTTGTTCGGATCTTCCTTCCCATGAGGAGCTCCGCGGGGCTGTATCCATTTGATAATGGTGTAGCTCTGTATTCCATCAACGCCAGTGAAGGGTCGTTCTTATTCTTCTTGAAGAGGTTCTTGACGATTTTCACTGCTGATTCTGCCATACCATTGCTCTGCGGGAATCTTGGACTGGAAGTCAGGTGCTTGAATCCATACTCCTCGGCAAATTTGGCAAAATCTCTCGATGCCCCGGGGTGAAAGTTGCGGATGGGATCTCCGAATTGCGTCCCATTATCGGATATCACTACTTCCGGTATTCCATGGCGTGCAAAAATTGACTTGCACACGTTTACAATCATAGCTGCAGTCAGGTGCTGTAGCTGTACTACTTCCGGGTATCTGGAGTAGTAGTCGACGACAACCAGGAACCACTTCTTCTCAAGATAACACAGATCCATCGCTATTTTCTGCCATGGTCGTGTCGGGAAGTCGGATGGAATTAATGGCTCGTGCTGACATATCATACCAGCAAAATTTCCAAATCAGTGAAGGCGTTGCAAGTCTTTTTCGGCAGTTTAGATATTGTCATTTGCAAATTTACCTCGACCCTTCCAGTAACCAGGCACAATATCAAATATTACAGACGTTTCAAGATTACTTCAAAAGCAAATCGGTAACATATTCATTGCGTAATAAATACGATTTGCTTCCCAACACCAACAAATCATTAGAAGTCGTCAAGCACAGTATTCTGAGAAAAGCTCAATGTTTGTCACATGCCATTGAAGGCTTATTTTGGAATATATTCCAAGACCACCTTAAAGTGTTGCTTATCCAAGAAAGTTGGCCACTAAGCCCCGAATATTTACTGTTTCTCTCCGACGAAGCTTCAAGTTCATATGTCAACAGAGTCTTTTATTTAACAACACGAACACATTATATAGGATTTATCTACATTGTCCTGAAAATGACTTACGTATATTTAATAAATCACGCAATGTTTCGATGGATTCCGAAATCAGAAGTTAAAGAGTTATCTGTGGAGACTTGGATGTACGTTAGCACTCTCAACATGAAAAGGCAATATGTAGATTCTGATCTTAGTTCAGGTAAAAGAAGTCGCTATTTAAGAACATGTGATTATAGCCTAGAGTATGGTATCCATAATCGACCGCCCACCGTGGAGGAATGCATTTTTCGAGAACTTACAAGGAGAGGGTATAAATTTGATGACCTTAGAATGGCTTGAAATTTGGCACGAAACAAATATAAGCCATCCTGAATGGCTGTGCAAAATGTCAAATCTAAACGCTAAATAGTTTTGGATTAATTGACTAACCAATATTGTGAATTTTTTATAGTGTTGGGTCCGACACTGTTAATTTAAAAAAATGCTCGTTTGGTTTCCAAAAATATATTTTTTTGTATGTACACCAGTAGACGCATGCAACTGCTTTGATTTTTCTGTACACATGAATATACTAAAGCAGCGTACCATGTTCACATTCAAGCAACTAGGTAAAGCAGAACAGCAAAAAACGCATTTTATTATACTGCACTCACTTTAGCCTAACATTCATGACTCTGGACCCAACAGTATGCAATTTTTCCAACATTGACTAGTGAATTAATCCAAAACTACTGAGCGTTGAGATTTGAAATTTTGCATAGCCATTAAGGATGGCTTATATTTGTTTCGTGCCAAATTTCAAGCCATTCTGAGGTCATCAAATTTGTACCCTTTCCTTTTTAGTAGAAATATCAATTTCACATATTATGGAAGCATATATGATATACCACAAGCTTTTATAAAACTTCGACGCAGTTTATCTCTGGAATATTTGGATACCGAAATAAATCCGAGAAGACGAGTCATTATTGAACATGGGTTTGTCTTTGATCAATGGGGATATTTCGTATCAAAAGATAGACTAAATGTTTACGACAGTGCACTAACAGGACCGTTTGACTATAGAATCTGGGCTTGCATACTGATGTCATTTTTTTGTTTAACAGTTGTTCTAATTGTTTCTACAACCTCAACAAAAGAATCATCAAATGCGATACTATTCGAATATGAAACTTTATGTAAGATTTCTCTATACACTTTTGGATCACTACTTGACCAAAGCGTGACTAGTTTCTTCCCCAAGGTAAAATTCAGCAGCAATTTAGGATCTGTAATCATGCTGGTTTGGCTTACCTGGTGTCTGATAGCATTTCTTCTGGCTAACTTTTACAAGGGAGAAATGTTTTCATACTTGACAATAGCACCTGAACCAGAATATCCAGAAAACCTTAAAAGTCTTGCAATAAGTTACTTAATGATAGCTACTTATACTGCCGACATATACAAAGGCAAGGCGATCTCAAAAATTCATGCGTATATGGAGGAAGTAATAGCAGCAAGCAATTCCAGCTCGGAATACCCGAGCTACTTTGCAAATATAAAGCAATCGCTTATATTTTTTTCTCATTGGCTTCACGGACTACGAGATTTTACAGCAAATTTATATATGAAGAAGTACAAACATTCATTACCTAATGGAACACATAAGTTGAAAAGTTTACCTAACGATTTGGCTTCATTCGATTTTCTAAAGCATGCTCAAATGCATAAAAAGTTAACCAATGTGTTTTTGCCTAAGAAATGGTCATCTCCAATAATAAAGGCTGATGGCTACATGTCAACTATGCCCTGGACAACAGAAAAATTATTTTTATCCAATATTTAAACGTGGACTAAGCAAAATTTTTGAAAGCGGATTGTAATTTCGATGGGACAGATACCAGGATAGCATCAATGGTCTTGATAACTTTTATTCCCTTCAATGCTTGATTTCAGGGAAAGGTGTGAATATCAAAGACATTAAGGTATCTGTTGCAAAAGATAACTGGTACAACTATTATTACCACAACGACATCACTTCTGGTGGAGCAGCAATCTTTGAAAATCCTGATCCCGTGTCATTGCTAGTCTTGCATGTTGTTTGGCTACTATCTGGATTTTTGATGGCATGTGCAGCAACATTATTTCTACTTGAGTTGATATGGGGAATTTGTTTCATATCCAACGAAGTTGTAGTTATAAAATAAGATGCATTAACTAACCAGTTTCAGTCATAAAATTTACTCAACCCGACCATCATTTTTAGAAAGTACCAGGTATAAACTGGCACATAATAATGCACTGCAATGTTAAAGCCTTGGAAGCTTGGGGTAATGTCAATTTGTTTGATTTTAAGTTGTTTCCACAGTAATTACTTTATTTTGTGATTTATCTTCAAAATCGGGAAAATATACACATAATCGAACTGGAAAACACTCGACAAAAGAAACTTCCTTGTATGTTCATCAAAATTATTTTTCAAATTTTATTTATTTGAACTGCCACCTCTCACGTTATTGCCATTTACGTACATAAGTGTAGTGAATTTAATTTTTATGCATGATATATTGTATTTTCTTGTGAACAAACCTTATTCTAGTATGTTGGTTTTGCATGTGTATTTAAAGATTTTTGTGCATAAAATTCTCCAAATATGTAACTAAAACATGGAGGAGCCATACTCTGATATACCACGTAAAATTTTAGTCATTATTTTAGTCCACTTTTTTCGATGAACATATTTTTTCTAAAGAATTTTATTAATATGAATACATTCAGGGTCAAAATCCATTAAAACTTTGCATAATTAGATCTAAAGCTGTAGGGTGTACATCATGTTGGCTATTTATTATGTAGGTGTATTGATATGTTTTTAATTTTAGAATAATAATCCCAACGATATTTATAGATTTGTAACCTTTTAGCTGTTATACAAAAAGCGCAAGGAATGATTAAGCAATAAACTATTGTTCCTGGGCTGATGCGAAGTTCACGTAAATAAACAAATTTAGATACCTACACATTTCCTTTAAAAACATAAGTCCATGAGTTTATACATCTATAATATCTTATTAGTATTACAATAGCTTAAATTTCAAAACAAAAATCTCACCTATTATACTATTATTACAATGTCTTCTTAAAGTAATAAGCATGTGGTTTTAAGAGAGTTTACACCATTCCATTACTTTATCACTCGCAAAAACTCACTTGATATCGAGTGTCAATAAAATATACATTTTAATTCATGCAAGTTTTAAATGTGAAAATTTAAGACTACAATAATATAGAAAAGCTCCATAGCTTATAGGAAAGGCATGGAACCGAAACTCAAAAATTCAAAAAACAATATCATAGGATGATTTCTCGTGAAAAATAAGTAGTAGGTTGTATGTTACGTTTTTTGCGAAAAATTTGAGGTTTTCGCATTATCTGGAGTTCAATGCGAAAAATCCGAATTTCAAAGGGAAGTGGATTTTTTCCACGTTTTTCGACGGATTGAGCTGAAATTTGGCAGGAACACTCCTTTCATGATTCCCCAGACGGGGTTTTCGTAAAAAGTCCAAATTCGCAAATTTAGAAGTTTGAGGGAAAGTTTTAGATTTGCAATGGTGCAAAATTTTTTTTGCAAAATTTTGGTTTTGATCACGGTTTCTAATGTAATTCAGTGCGTATAACAGTTTTTGTGAAGAAATGATGCCAAAAAAATTATTGACTAAAATTTTGTACAAAAAATATTTTTGCATTATTGTAAATCTAAAAATCTCCCTCAAATATCTAAATTTGCGAATTTCGACTTTTTACAAAAAACCCGTCTAGGTAATCATAAAAGGAGTGTTCATGCCAAATTTCAGCTCAATCCGTCAAAAAACGTGGAAAAAATCCACTGCCCTTTGAAATCTTTCTTTCTTTGATCTTTGAAACAATCTTTGAAAACCCTGATCCCGTTTCAGTGCTAGTCTTGCGTGTCGTGTGGGTATTATCAGCATATTTGATGGCTTGTGGAATGATATTATTTCTGATTGAGTTGACAGTAAACAAATGTTTTATATCCAGCAAAGTAATAGTTCTAGCATCAGACAACCCAATTCGCTTTAGCCCATAAAAGTGGCCGAAGACTTTCCTATTAAAAATAAATTTTAAAAATCTTGTTGCAAAAATTATGATAAGAATAGACATGTTTACATCGTAAAACTTCCATTGCATACAAATTGAAGAATACAATAGCTTTTATTCATAGTCAGCATGTAATGCAACCAATATTATTAAAATATTAGTAGCAGCGGTTTTATTGACCAATATTAAGCGAAGTAATAAGTCTTGTATAGACTCTGTTATGGTATGTAACTAATAAAAAACAAATTTCAAGTACAATTTATTCATTAATACACTAACATGTTGATTATTGTCACATAAGCAATATTAATAAAAAGGCTGTAGTGTACATGGTTATTTTTATAACCACTAGGAAGGGGCTTAGGGCACATCGATTATTGTTTGTACCTTTCAAAACACACAAAGTACATAATTTTAATCTACCATTATTTATGTAATGTACATATGTACGCACATGAAGATTTATGTGATATTCATATAGTTTTAAATGTTTTGCAAATTATTGCAATAAAGTTTATGCTTAATTAAATAGTAAATCCCGCTTATGACCAATGTGTTTCGTATAAGCAAAATCCCTTGGATCAAACACTGTCCTTCCTTCTGTTATTTTAAGAGAGTTGCCACGATTTCTATTTACCATGTATCCAGCATTTCCAAAATCCCTTGCAGTCAAACTTAAGAGGAAGGACGGTGGTCGCATCAATCCTCGTGTTGGATATCAGGCTGGTATCTGTCAGGTACCGGTACCGAACTCCAGTCACTTTTTTAAACTGCCATTTGGTGATATGGTTCTGTCCTTAATGATTGGCTCGTATTTTGTGAACTATCACATCGGATATTGTAAATAATGTAATGCAATTTAAAGACAAATTCATTTTGTTTAATAGTTTCAGAGATAAACGTTACCATTCTCTCCTTTTTATGCAAGTAAATATATAATATAGCGTAATTTTAGAATAATCATAAAATAGCACATTAAGTATGTAGTACAAGAGATTAATAAAATCAACATTACTGGTTTAATATTTTCTAGCATAATGTAACAAAATATTTGATTTGAATTGGCAATTTAAGTTCACTTGTGACCAATTAATATAAATTGAACAAACCTTGAAATCTTACTTAACTACAAAATATAGGGAAATGGAAATGTACCAACAATTATTGTTTTCTTTGTTTCTACACAAACATGTTCCACAGCTTCCGCAAAATCGCATGCAGCACAAACAATGATTACACAAAAATATAGGGCTACAAAAGGCAAAATATCGCCCAGCGTGATAGATAAATACGAGTGTTCTTGTTAACAATATCTTGTGACTTATAACAGGCACAACAAAACAAGTCACCATGTCATTAAAACTAAAAAATGTTTGTGTAAGTCCAAAGATGTTTAAATGTAACTTTATACTGGATTTTCTTTTCTTAAATGCGTATTCCACTTAAAATTTGTAGAAACAACTGCCTCAAATTTGCAAATTTGGTCCAAACTTGTTATGATTTCCAATCTTAATTTCAAATAGTTAAGCTACGTGATTTTTACCGACTTTTTTTGGAATCCATGAAATTGAAGTTCAGTTTCCTGGAATCACATTACTTCACATCGTCATTAGAAGGTCAATAGGGTAAAAACGTCTCATATAGGAAAATGGTCGAAATCCATTTTTTAATTTCGAAAAATCGTTGTCATGGACTGATAGAGTATCAAAAACTTTGTAGATTTCCATCAATGAAAATTTTTTCAAGGCCAACTGTTTTCCGTAAGAGAGCGTCAAATGTTAAAACACGTTCCGCCGAGACTTGATTGGCGTCCTCAAATCTCAACGCAGAGACTTGCCAATACATGCGTTATGCGTTAGAACCGCAATTAAATTCTCTAGGAGGGTCTTTACTTCGAATTTTAAAGTTTAGGTTGGTTTGAAAGCTATGAGACAAAAACATTTTTGGACTTAAATTTTCCCTCGATAGCACTGAAAATTGGATAATTTTTAATTTTCTTGCCACAACTTGAATGTTGAATCCCTGACATATTCGTAATATAATTATTTGAGCCTGGATCTCCCTATTATTATAAAGTCAAATGATATCTTACAAGCACGAGTACGAGTAAGCTTAGATTTAAAAAACAAGATTGTTTGGCCACTTTTTAAATTAAAAACTCTGCGGTCAAGTATATTAGACGTAGCAATTTCTAATAATGTTAGTATTTAATCCAGTAAATTGTGTTTCCTGAATAGCCAAATTGGTTAAGGATATCATTACCGTATGTCGCCTTTTTAAAAGGCTACAAGTTCAGCTTTGAGCCCATTAAAAGCTAAAGGCTTCATAAGTTTTCATTATTTTTTTGAAATTTGAACGAATGACATTTCAAGGAAGCATGGCATTTATTATCTAACCAACCTGACCAGAAAAATCTTTAGGATTTCGCATTAGTCAAAAACACATTTGTAAAGTTTGTTTTTGAAGAAAATATGTCTTGATAGGAGTGTTTATTCCACAGTTCCATTATAGGTTAGAAAATCTCAAAAGAGGTTGATTACAACAAATATTCCTCAAATTCTGACCCATGTGTTAATGTTCATTTTACAGGTTTTACCCACTAAATACTGTAGTTACTGAAACTAACTTCTATAAAAATGGCATTGGTCTTATTGGGCCCCAATGGTCTTTTGGAGGATGTTGTCCTAAACATATCTGTAACCGATTGGTGCGGTAGCCTGCCATACGAATGGGACCACATGAATAATAGGCTGGTGACAAAACGAGGGCGCAGATTGAGAATATATTATGCTCATCTCACCATATCAATCACATATCTTATCTTGGCTTTCATCCAAGTTACCATGACCTATAAAAGCGCTTCTCTGATGGTGATTACCCACAGCGTCATGTTCTTAACAGTTGGAGTCGTAAACGTAACAACACATGTGGTAAATTTTCGGGAGGTAAAAGCTGTCGTGGCGCTCTTCAATTCATTCCTGGAGTTTGAAAAAAGCCGACTGTATTTAGTCAGGAGCTTCAAACGTTATGGAGAAACAGACAGTGGGATACTACTGGCAAAATATTTGCAGTTGTTGCTTGTACTCACAGGAGTTCTCATGCCGATTCTCTACCATTTGGACATGCTAAGAAATCCATGCTTCCCCATGTACGTTGGATACTGGTTGAGTGACCTATGTGAAGCAAACAATTTGGGACGCTCTCTAAAATCCACTTGGAGCTATGTGGAAATCGGGATAAAAGTGGGGATTTCCCTCTTCTCGTATTTCATTTGGAGTTTTCTTGTGATTGGATTCTGCTTTCATAAAGGTATTGAGATGGTATTACATGCACATTGTTTTCGAACATATATTCAGGAGTACGGGCGAAAGTTGATGGAGGCAAGAAGTCTTAAGAATCTGAAAACGTCAACTTTACTGACCTATCGGCAGCTGCAGCTAATGTGCTTGGAATATCGCATGGTTTACTCAAAATACATGCTTGGAATCACGACAACTTGTGTGATTGTCATTCAAACGATTTGTCTATACAACACAGTTCAAATGGCGATCGGAAAGGATGCTACTGGAGGATCTTTGGGATACAACCTGTTGTACACCTGGATAGCTATTGTTTGCTTGTTTGATGTTATAGTTATGAATGGATTATTCGTGGGTGTCTACATAGTTTCGGAAAGGACACAGAAACGGCTCCACAAACAAATCCGATTGAAAAGAAACAAATGGTTTAGGAAGTGGCTCAAGTCGTGCCCAGTATTGAGAATTTATTTCGGTGGAACAAATTTTTTCGACAGGCTTACACCTCTGAATCTCCTCAACTTTGGTATAAATCAGACAGCCAGCTTGTTACTATTGAAGGGGAAATGAGTGGCATTAAAAGTGGGCAGCTTATTTTATTTTATAAAATTACAAATATAGACACATGTATAGACGTAAAATACGCAAAACCAAAAAATGTTGTGTGCAAGCAACAAAACATTAAATGTAGCCTTAATCCAAACTTATTCTAAACAGACGAGAGAGCTATAATACAATAAATTAATTATTTTATTTGGTACAGAACATGTTTTATTCGATCAATTATTATATTAAATGATTTTATGGACCAATAACATAGACAGTTCATGTAAAATTCTTATTAATACAAGTACTTAATACATCAGCCTTCTTAAGTTTTATTGAATATTATAATTGCGTACAAAACTTCAGGGCAGCCCGAGAACGGTCAATTGTCAGATATCGAAATTGAGTGAAATACACGAGTGGTATTTGCAATATCTCTCATTTCTGGTTTAGGTAAAGCACTATTTTGGTTTGGCAAGTTCTGCAATTTACTAATGGTCACTCCATTGCTCTGGCAAACACATTAACCAAAATGCATATGGTTTTGGATAAATTGATACTCAACAAATACCATCGATTCTCTTTAAACTAAAACTATGTACAAATGGAGGATAATTGGTTGATACTTATGATTGCATTGAATAATCATTACCTAATAATGGATAAATTATTTCAAACAATGATTGGCCATTAAAATACACCAAGAATCTAATAAGTTGTTGTCAAGAATATTAAAGCAAATAAACTTTTTCAAAGCTAACATTCCTTTGAAAATATTAAATATTAGAAGCAATTATGGCATGAATACTGTGAATGTAATGTTGTGACAATTAAAAGAAGCCTGCTGTAATTACCAACCAAATTTGTTAAATTTATTACGTAAAAGCGTTGATTTGAAATAACGTTGAAGTATAATATCTATAAATGCCTTTCACTAGCATCTTAGAGGTAAGCCTTTGAGCATTATGCTCCTATAAATCCGAAGAGTCTGCTTTCTTATAAGAATATATAAGTTTGAATTGGAACTGCCTCAAATGGGGATGGGAAATGGGAAACTATTTTGGGGGAGTCGTGTAAACAAAAACACGCATTCCCCGTTTTGTATAACAAAAGCTATTAAAATTTTCATTACCGGCTGGCAAAATATTCGGACTGATATACCATTACATGAATGTTATACCTGACTAAGCAAAATTATAGATTATATTTTGTATAAAGCTTCTGTTTTAATGGGATAGATGGGCTCGAAGATAAAAACATTGATTTTATTAAGTAAAGCATAATCGTTTTTGTAAAGCACTGCTGCAAACAAAAATTAAGGTCAAAATTACAATGAAGTTGAATGCTAGGCTAACAAGCTTTAACAAATAGGCATTTAAAATTTCATGTGGTTTGCGTGGCCTAACCTAAACTACACCCGCCATGCAGTACTCAATTGTGGAGTAATCTGAAAATTAGCCTTAGTGTTTCGGTGGGCATTTGCTACGATAAAGAAACATTTTTATGTTTTCGAGAAACCACCACACATAAAGACAAAGCTCAAATATATTTTAATTGTTTATAATCTAACTTTTAGTGATATGTGTTAAAATGTAAAGTCAAAATACATTAATACAATATGTGCAAATGCAGAGATTCAATGGTCAAATTTTTGTCGAATGTTTATGTACTCTTTATGATCAAGACAAACAGTGATTGTATTGATCTACATCTCAATCAGTTTTGTTGTGTGGATTCGAAATATATTTGTGTTGGTATTGTTATCTAAATCTTCAGAAATCATAGTTTTGCGTTTAGGTAATCGCATATATCCGTAATCACTTTTGGAATTCTAATCCACCAAATTTTGGCATCATTGGGTTCAAAGTTATAAATATTTTCAATTAACAAAATTAGCATACTCTGAACTCCGATTTGATCCCCTGGAACGGGTTTGTTGGGATTAAACTCTTCTACAGATACTCCGTTTGCATACTTATATGCCACTGAAGCCCAATGTTGCCACGTATCCAGCAGCCCATTTTCCACAATTCTCTGGTAACTTTCAAATAACCACATTCTATTCATCGTGTAGACTTCTGTGTACAGTCGCAATGTGCCCAAAGGCTCACCATCTGTCAAAATATAACATTCGGTTTCTTCTTCCCCGAAGTAATTAATAATTCTATTTTTTATGATTTGTGTTTCCGCTTGAGCGTTGTATTCCGTTCTTATGAGATACTTTTGCTTTGCAAGATTTGCCATCTCAATGGGACTGTGTGAATGATTAGGAATATGAAAACTGTTGTTTAGGAAGTTACCTAATCCTTTTGCTTTAAACGAGTGAAAATATCTCTCAAACGGGTTATCCCTCGCCTTCAAATGAAATGGCCAGATTATTTTATAACCAGCCTCCAGAGTTTCTTTCAAAGAGGAAAACACAGTACGTGGACTCGGAATGGTGACAAAACTTATAATCTCATTTGCATATATTAAACACACCAGTACCTATACTAGGTTAAACAGTACGGCCAGTTTACTGTGAGAAGTAAATTTTGAAAATGTTGCTCCAATAAATAACCCCGTAACATCTATTAATATTCTGACATCAAAAAACTGTAGCTTTTGAAAGGTCTGGAACACTGTAAACGCTATAACCGATGTGACTATAAAGGCCCAAATTTCAAAGCAAAATGGACTCGTCCAGGTTAAAAAGTTAATTCCAAATGTTTACTTATGAATTCCATTCTGATCAGCAAGGCAATAAGACAACATTTGTTTCAAGTTTTCACTAAATCTTAATCCAGTTACTCTCCAAAAACGTGAGTAGTCCTGCCTTTTGTAGAGCGTAAAGTCAATTAATATATTGTCTTGTTTCTTGCGGACCCGAAACTTTCCACGTAGAGGGATCATATCTGTACATAAGGTTTATGGAAATATTGTGATAGAACTGTAGAAAAATAGATGACATTATTTTTGAGTTACAGTGCCAGAAATCTGGTTTAAAAACCAAATCCCAACATGCCAATATATTGTGTGCATAATTTTTGAAATAGCTAGCAGACCAGGAATATATAATGGCGTCCACTTTTCTTAGATTTCCAAGTCGAAACAGTTTTCGATGTAGTACCAAAGGATTCAGTATAGATTTAAGAAACACTTTGTCTAATTTACCAGAGCAGGAATCCTTGTGGCAAAAATTATTGCACACAATAGAATATTGTACTTGCAAGTTCTCGTCTGTTATTGAGGGATAGAGAACGAGCTTAGTTGATGGCCAGTTTAGTTGTTTTTTTGTGAAATACTTTTCCAATGGGATTTTATTTTTGTCATAGATTTCACTCGTTGCGGCAATGAAAGGTGTGGAAACTTTCATTCCAAATTCTGCCAACCCATTGATCCTTACATGTTTGCCTTTCAGAATTGTATGGAATGGCTGTCTGTATTTAGAAGCTATTACTAAGTTTTTGCTGTTGTTTGCAAAAGAACTTATCAACAAATATCTTGATAAATTTAGGTGTAAATTACAATCTTCAAAGTCAAATGAAATAAACACTATCTCATGACCACTAGAACCTAATGCTGCAATTAGTTTCTGAAGAGCACTGTTGAAAATGGAGATCCCGCAAATGTTTTTGCAATTGGTCCTTACTACACTAAAAATTAGAAGCATGGATATGAAATGAATCATACTGATTCTTTAAAAAACTTTACCGGTCCATTAAAATTGTATACTTATTTTTATTGAGTGCAAGAGCCGAATAAATTGTTGTTTCTTGTTAACAATATCTTTTGTACTGGATTTTCTTTTCAAAATTCGTATTCCGCCATAAATTTGTGGGAACATCGGCCTCAAATTTGCAAATTTGATACAAACCTGTTATGATTTCTTAGTTCCAAACAGTTAAGCTACGCGATTTTTACCTACTTTTTGGAAACCTGTCAAATAGAAATTAAGCTTATTGCAATCACATTACTTGGTCACTAGAAGGTTCCAACATATCCAACCGCCTTTTGTATTCTAATGATGATGTTTGAGCATGGACTGTGCTAATATTTAATGACCGTTGAGTAAATTGAAAGACATGCATAGGTACCAAATTTTATTCCTAAGAACCTCATTTCCTGCTCCACGCTATTTGAATAATAATTGCATGCTATAATATGTAATATGAAAGCTTCAAATTAGCAAAACTTTGATTGAAAGACACGAACAACAAGCAGTAAAAGAAGTGAAAGAAAAATTCAGTATTCCTCCCTCCGAAAGCCTTTCTGAAATTGAAAGCAGATGGATTTGGAGATTCGGTAGGAGAATTAGTTTAGAGCATAATGAGGTTTGCTGAGTGATGACTAATGACGCATAAAAAAGGTTATTATATCTTATTAATTAAAATATGTGGAAATAGATTTTCATTCCCGTTTTAATACGACAAATCTTATAAAACTTATCTTTTTCTATCTGTACTGCCAGTTATCTGGTCAAAAGGTAAACTACTAACAAATTTGTTTACGTCACTAACAAGAATATTTTCATACATAAACCATACAGTATATAGTGATTTAAAAGGTGGCAATAGAGACAAAACATACCTTATAAACTACCTGTATAAAATACCTGTTTTGTATGAGGTGAGTTTATTTTGATCTTTGACTTTGAAATACCTAAATCATTCAAGATTGTTTCCAAATTGTCCTAAAGTAAATTTCTGGATGTCATATGATCATATTTACAAAAGTTTGATAACACCCTACATCTCAAAGTGTGATAAAACAGCGGTAATTTTGAAAGAAGACAATGCAAAATCTTTGTTTTGGGAACGAAGGCGGGATAATTATGCAGTCTACTTAGGGGAAAACATTCTGAACGAGATCTAATTAGGATATGACTTCTATAGTCCTGTACCAAATGTATTGGTATACAGAGCCCGCCATATTTCACAAACCGGGATTTTGGAGCGGTGAAAAAAGTATATTGATGAGCTGTTGACACGGCCTGTTGTTGCTAATAAAAAGAAAAATGACACTTCAATGTTGGCAAATCAAGTGGATAACAAGTGACAGTAAATGATAAATATTCACTACTAACTTTTGTTGTGTCAATTCTTGAAGAGATTCTCCCTTGACCTTTGATAGACTTCAAAAATTAAATTCCGAAACTTTTTTGCAAATATTTCTGTCGTGGATGTTGTCTTTCTGTTGTGGTATTTCTGTTGTGCTTTGGATATACTCGCACATGCACACAAAATCACTGAATGTATTTGTTTACTTAACGATTGCGTGTCAAATGAGATCAATACGATAAAATACCTACGCAAAATCAAAGAATCAGCAGCCATCAAGAACGCCACCATCAATGGGATTCCTCTCATGAACAGAAAAGAAGAAAGTGCCCGTGACTACCTACACAAATTTTGGGACTCATTGTTATCCATATTTTATCGCGTTAAATTTCAACCGTAATTTTAATTCGTATTCAAATCTATTTGCTACTGTAATCGTTAAATTTACTACCCTCCCTGATGAGGATCTATGGAATAGATCGAAACGTTGTAGATTAGAATAAACTTTTATAACAACACTTGATAACCCGAATAACTTATTCATTTCATCACTAAAATTATTAGTTTAAAATATCGTAGTAATGGAAGCCTATATTAAGGTAATTGCCTAATGCCTTTCTTCGATTCTGCAGGCATTCGGCCAATTAAAAAAGGATTTAATGATAAATGGAGCTGATACATGTTATTATATTTGTAACCCAAATTAGCAATGATATTGATAGGAATTAAGGAATTTCTACTCTCCGCCGACTAATGAGGAAAGAAACACGGATAAATTTATAAAACCGCACGGTTATATTTTATTAAGAATAAGTATAAGTTCGTCAGTGATTTCCCATGAAAAACAGAGAAGTATAATAACAAAAAAGACATTTTTGTTTAATTTCTACAAAATGACTGTCATGTGTATCAAGAAATGTAATTTCATCAATGAATTATCAAATTTTGAATCTATTTCACTTCACACAATTAAATTTTAAGAAGTTCCGTCGTGATTATTATTTGTCGTTTAGAACTTCTAATCCAGTTTTAATATTTATTTAATTGTAAAGTTTTAACAGTCACGTTCCTCCAATACACATCTCAGAGCAACACTTGTAGTCACGTGTGTTCGTAGCTTGCTTTCCTTGGAAAGCATCAAAATTTTTCGAGTGGCGTGTGGTTACATCTGATTCCATAATTGGCATCGGTCTATACTATACAGTAAGTTAGGGAATACTTAAACATTTTTCATGTTCATACATTACTAAATTTGTAATAAAAAACTTTTTACAGGTATTTGACTTGGAAAGTACAGACCTTGGAAAGAACGCCTGGTATCGCTTAATATATCGCTGGTTTTCAACAGTCTTTTTCGTGTTTCTTCCATTGCTGATACTCACAGTGGGAAACTTCTTCCTTATAAATGCTGTTCGCTCGTCTCACAAAATTCGTCAAAACCTGGTAAGCTGCTATGCTCATCGTCGCCAGGCTCACAAGATGCGGAGGGAAGACAGGATCACAATCAATCTTATCGTAATTATTATTGTCTTCTTTATTTGTCAACTTCCAACTGTAGCAATTCTCGTTTATACGTCAATGCATATTGTACTTAAAGGCTCTGCCGAAAAAAACGTGTTACTTGGTCTTGGGAACCTGTTTAATTTATTGGTGGCAATTAATGCAGAATGTAATTTTATTCTGTATACTGCGATCAGTGAAAAATATAGAAACTCGTTTACTAGACCATTTTATCTGGATTCATTGTTACAGCGTTGGAACGACAAAACGCATTGGAGTATTATTTTGAAAGATACACAGATTGTGAATGCAGGCGAAGGGAAAGCCAGGTAATAAGATACACGATCCATTTTTTATTTAAAACTAATTCATGGTCTCGTTTTCTAGAATTTGTTTTATTGTAAATATTTACTAGGAAAGATTGGCACATCAAAGTTGTGAATCATGAAGAAGAGTTAACGCATAAATCTAAGAAAGTGCATAAACTGCGACGGAGGAAATGCTTGACAACCATGAGAAAATGTACAAGATGTGAACTAATAAGGACAGGATCACTTTCTTTATCGTCTGGTTCTCAGCAAGGCCATACAATGCTGTAAAATAATCCATTGTATGTTTTAATTGTAAAGAAAACGCTTGTATATTTGCACACAATCATTGATACTTCCTCGAAAAACAATTTTTCAAAAAACCGTAAATCTAAATTTCTCAAATTTGTTTATGCAAATAAAAAATTGTTAAAGTTATCTAACCTGAAGTATTTATATCAATTGATTTTTTTTAAATTGTATTTCTATCACAACTAGCGTGTTATGCCTAACAAAAAAATCTAAAAAATTATAATAACATTTTGACGCCTGGTACTATTTATAAGCGTTAAGGATTACAGCTTTAAATAAGCAGGACAAGGTAAAATGTTTTCAGAACACCAAATTCTTATTTTAAAATGTTAATAGTTTTTGTACCAGTGCTGGTCAATATCAAACGATCAAATATTGATGAGATTCTTAATATTTCTAAATTAATTTGGATGCGTCATAATACTTAATATATAAGTTAAAAATTTAACGACATACATAATCTTCTGTGCTTATCAAATATAAATTACTCTATAACAACTCCTACGTTTATTGAATAAGTCACGAGATTTAAATATGTCAACTCATCAAAAGTCAATGCTAACATTTTCGGAAGGTGCATGGAAAGCAAGTAAGGACGAAGCAAGTCACATTTACATAGTTTCATGAAGAAGTTGTGATTTTTATTTATACACAAAACCATAGTAGCTTAATTTATACAAATATTTTTTTAACTAGCTAAACATTTTAAAGGTGAGACGCAATGCGAATCCTCTAGGCTACTGGTATTTTAAGAGTATATGAAAAAAGAGTTTACCAGGAAACTAAAATTTTAGCATATAAAATAAAAAGCCTTCATTCGCGAATTGACAAAATAACTACAATGTAACCCATTTTTACATCAGGTCCGGAAATTTTACACTGAACGACTTTTCTTGGAAGCATTGGTCCAGCATTGAAAGCGATCCCATCAATTCACATGATATACGCCTTTGGTTGCATATTACACACAAAAAATTTATGAACTAATTAAACTTGTAACTAGCAGCACTTCGTTATAACATATTAATGCGTTAATTAAATCTTTTAATGGATGTTTGATGAGATAAGTTGTACAATTTATTTTAATACTGGTCAGGACTATGTAACAATGCCCTACTAATATCTACTTTATAAACGTCGTTTTTTAATGAAACTCATAATTTGCATTGCGTAAATTAAATACATAATATGATCATTCGACAATTATTGGACATTCTGTCTAACTAACTTGTACTTATGTTATTGCAGAAAAATTTAAAGAGATGAAATACGCCATTATATCGAACCTAGTTTTCTTTGTCTGTAACGTCTTACAAGCTGGATGGAAGTCAGACTAAGCCTCGTGCCCGTCATCTGTCCGAAGAAAGTTGCAATAAGTAGAAATTTCGTGGTCACGATCTATTAGCGAGATATTTCCTGACAAGAGGAAAAGGTTCTTATTAAAACGATTTGGGAGCAGCACCAGTTTGAATAGCGTTGATGTTGGATAAAAACTGAACAAAGGAATCTGACGGGAAAAATGATAAAATGGCACAGTAGTACTTCACAGTTCCAGGGTTTCCAGTGGGAACTTCCCACTGCCCAATAACATGAGGGAAACTCGTGGTATCTGATTTTAAAATCTTTCAAGTTTTTAACGAATGTTGACATGTTCTTAATAACATAACCATATTAAAATACCACCTATGTAAAATCATAGACACAACTCATAAGTGAAAGAATTCCATTCACACAACAATTTCGTAAATAACATGGCTAAATTGGCCTTCCTCTTATATAATATGGATTTCAGCCTCATAATTTAATTTTCAGGTCGCATATATATTCTTACTAAATAAATAAGAACGATAATGGTATAGTTGGTCCATGATGGATTAGGTTAGCGTTAGACAAGAAGATCGGATGACATTTTGAGAATAAAGGCAGCAGAGCTGAGAGCTAGAAGATATGAAAAAATAAATTTTGGAGGCTCAATGTGATACGTCTTTAGCTCTGATAACCTTGACCGTCACTGCTGATTTTAAGGGCAAAGAAGTAACAGCAATGTGACTTTTGATATATCTTTGGCACTAATATTTTTAAAAGGTAAATTTAAAATTATTAGGTTTATGTTTTGGACATCCGGTCTGTGTGTCTGTCTGCCTGCCTGTCCGTGTGTCTGTGTGTGTGTCTGTCTGTGTGTCTGTCTGTGTGTCTGTCTGTGTGTCTGTCTGTGTGTCTGTCTGTCTGTCTGTCCGCACGATAACTCAAAAACTACTGGACCGATTGACACCAAATTTGGTATGCAGGCAC